>JAUBWS010080965.1:0-19768 GCA_032270445.1 Darlingtonia californica
ATTTAACTTCAGGCTAGATTTAAAATCCAGTGCCCAAGTTTCCATTCTCTTAGGCTTCCTGTATACGTGAATCCTTTCAATAATGCAAATGACTTCACTTAAATAAAACTCTGCATCAAGTGGTTCAGGCCATAAATTACAGGTGATTTTATCATGATTACACCGGTTTAATGATAATAAGCTAGTATATATACTATTTAGTACATACTATTTTTTCCTAACTGATATAGATAGAAAAAGGGCTTCCCATCTAATGGTATTACTATAATTTAATCCATATTATATCCAAAATATAAACAACCAATATACAAGTTTGCTATTTTAAGCTAACACTCGCTTTTTGTTCTTTCGTTACAGGTTTACAGAAGATGGGAAGAAAATTAGTTCCAAGTCGACATTTAAACCATTGTTATGTAGAATTTGGACTGCTGTTTCTGTCATCGTTTACCGGTTCCTTGTTATTCTAGCAGGTATCAATTATATAGACGTTTCCCAAATTTATCTTTTGTACAGCCCCGTCTCGTTTCCATGCCGTTTTCTCTATGACAACAAAGTATAACGACATATTGTTAAAACTGTAATTATCTTTAACTTCTTCACAGGTAGTTTAACGATAGTATACATCACGTGTGTGATCTCGCCTCCATGGGTAACTTAGACACATTACGCAAGTAGGACGAGGACATGGCTTGAATTTTAATTTGTAGAGTAAAATATAGATTTTTTTATAGTTTAAAGTGTCAAACTTTTATTGTGCTAGTATTAAATTTTATTCATACAAACTTTTTCATAAACAAAAAAATTTCAAAATTAAACAATCATAGTTTGTAACGATCGTTCTAGGTTGGGCACTAAGGAGGTGGTTACCAAAATTTGACACAGCAAAGGGGTAGTAATCAAAAAGGGGGAGTGAGTTATAAAAGGGTTCAATATTTAACAGTAAAATTGTTTTTGAAACAATAATAATTGAAAATATCACAAACTTTTCCATCTTTGTCAATAGAAAATGACAAACTTTTGACGTCTGATCCATCTCTAACTCTAAATCTCTCTCAAGCAAGGTTTATAATATAATTTTTCTGAATCTATCCTCCATTAAAATGTTTGATCTGCATTTGATTAGTTTTAAAAAGTTATGTAAAAGCAGTCATTATCCAATTCAATTTTTCCCGCTTGGGTTTGTAATTTTCAGGGGGTACCACTAGAAGTTGAAAGGGGGGAGTAAGTTTTGAAAGACCCCCTTACTAACTATGAACAACGTTGCCGTTGTCAATATTCAGTTGACTCTCTCTAATTCGAATCTCTACTTTCGAATCTCTGTAATTCGAAAACCTCTATAATTAGAACAAATCTTCAGGTTCCCTCGGCAAAATCCTCTCTATAATTCGAATTTTCGGAGTGTAAACTAGAAACAATCAAAAATTGAACAGATTTACAGCAATTAGTGTGTATTAAATCTTGAAACTTAGGAAGAAAAAAAAGAAGAAAATGATTCAAAAATCGATTTTTTTCAATTCCGATATCTCTCTCTTATTCGAATTATCACTCTTCAAACCTGAAAATTCGAAGAAGAGAGACTTTCTACTATTCGAATCTCTCTGTAATTCGAACAAAATTTCCCCCTTGGGATTCGAATTAGAGAGAGTCAACTGTAACTTCAAAACAAGTTTTTCAGGTCGTCTTCAAAGTTTACGACGGCAATGTAATGATGCAATTATTATTAATGACTTTCACCATAAATCTTGACAATCTCGTTGTTTTAACCCCATTCAGCCTAGGGTTTTTAGGGGCTCCACAGGCCTAGGGGGGGGGGGGCACAACTTACGGGGCACGTTACTTTCTAATATTTTATATTTTGAAATGAAACTTAGCACACTGATTCAGCATAATTTAAGGAACTTTTGTGCAAAGTTTCATACAAATTGAGTCACGTGATCACGAGTTACGTAACAATGACGACATAATAGGGAAACATCACTAAAATCACCGTCTGAACAATTTTATGCTATTTTGAGAATAATACTCATATTTTGAATTTCTAATTAACATATTTGTGCTCTACGTTAAATTTCCTATCGATTGATATACAATATGGTAACATTTAAAAAATTTTCAAAAACAATTTTTTTTCAAATGAATTTCCCAAAAAGTTACATAATTTCAGGGCAAAAAGATTACCATGTAAATTTTTTCCTGAAAAGCATCTTTTAGCATTACGTTGTAACTCTTTTGAAGAATCTGCAGGTGATTAGATCTTCAGTTTTAATATGAAACATTTCTTTTTGGCAAAATATAGATACGGCTAATTCGGCTTCAAGGCTTCAGTTACAGATATTTTAGCATTTTTATAAAATTACTACTTATAAAGTATGTGTTACACTATAGGTACGGATCCGATTTAACGTATATGTACCTTGTTTGAATTGAAGCCCAACGAGCGTCTGTTAATTTACATGGGGCTCAAATTTTGCAAAACAATAGGAAAAAACTAAGTGCAAAACCCAAAAATAACCTAATTCATTGTACTGTTACTCCTATAAAAGCAAAGAAATTACTTGAATTACTAAAACATTTTTTGCTTTTTTGAGGATAAAGAAAGCCCTAACTGTTCAAGTCAGTAGTGGCAGAGGGATTAGTGCGTCAGCCTCGTAACTGTAAGTTGCCCGGTTGATATTTCTTGAATGATGGAAGTTGGATGGGCATTAGTTAGAGTAGTAAGCGCATGATTGAGGACAATGGACAACTATCCTAGCGCATGATTGAGGACAAAGGACAACTATCCTAGCGAGACTGGCCTTGGCTTGGAGAAGGGAATTCCAATTTAAAACAAAATTGTTCATAATGCTAGGGTAGAACAAAATAAAAACAAATCAGGCTGAAAAAAGGCTCAAAAAATAAAGGCCAGCCCCTAATCGAAGTTTTACTGGTTCTTATAAAAAAACGTGTAATGGTTCTTTAGATTATTTATATTAAGAAACATAACAGATAGAAAACAACTTTTTCAGTAAAAGCTTTTCGATTTAAAAAATCATCATCAGTACTATACAAAGTGTATCTACAAGTAAAAAGGTTCAAGTTAAAAAGATTTAAAAAGTTTAGATTATTCTCCGTGTTTAATTTGACAGATATAATGTGTTTTGTATTCTTTTTAGTTGTCGCAACTGGTTTGTTCATTTATTTTATCGTAAAACGCAGATGGATTGCAGATGACGAAGAGGCTAGACAGATATTATATTACGTGGACAAAATTATCGGTACGTATAGTTGTTAATTCCAAGTTAAAATATTCATCATCATTTTCAAATCTCTGAAACAACGTAATTTCAGATGTCTCGAGACTTCGATTTGTCATCAGAGCATTTAACGTTAAATAAAGAATAATTCATATTGAACCGCCTTGTTATGGTACATGTTCAGCTGACGACGCTTTCTCCTCCCTAGAGTTTTTCGTAGAAACGTCTACTACAAAGGTTGAAAGACTAAAACATCGCAACGTATTTGTTTTAGTTAATCGGAAATAGTTATGACAGTTTACCGCTGCAAACTTTTGTGAGGGGGGGGGGGGTTGCCATCAGAACTATATGTGCGCACTGCAATGAAGGGATGAAAGGCCCTAACGTTTATAATTTTCTCGTAAAGAAAAAATGTTATTCACTTATCGCAAGTTTGAAAGGCTTAAGTGGTTTCCTTTTGAAGCCAGGATCTAGAGGGGAGTCGACAATGCTGTCCTGGGCAAATATGCACAACAACAAAAATAGGGAATTCCATAAACAGAACCAAGACGTCGTAAGGACGTTAAAATGACGTCATCCGTTCACTGGGATAGTGAATTATAATAATGATGATAATAACACAGAAGACAAGGATTCTGTTTTTCGTATAAAAACGTCGTCGTGAAATGAAAGCTAATCAATATGAAGCGACAGTCTCCTCCATGATAAGCTTGCTGTCTACGCGTCTACAGAAGGAAAAGAAGGGACAGAAAAATCAGTAAAAACATATGATGAAAAATTTAGAATTGTTTTTTATTTTTAGCTATTCTTCAAGTGAATTGACCTTCTTTAATCTTTTATGTTGTTATGAGTAAAAAATAAAAATTCAGCCGGTCGATTTGCCGATTTTTTTTTTTTTTTTTGCGATGTTTGTGGATTTTTTTTCTTTTCTGGTTAGTTAAGACTCCCCCTCGTATTAATTTGGCTTTTAAGGTTGGATAAATCTTGTTCTTAGAAATGTAAGATTTTTTGTTTAAAACAATGATTGTCTGTGTTGGGCATACGATTTTCCTTATAAATATTATACTTCATATTCAAGTCTTCTGCACTAGCTCGTCCTTTGAGTGACTCTTATAGAAACTACCCCTATATTCTATAATCAAAGTTTAGCATTTCAAAAGTAAATTTCAAAACGATTTTTCCCTTTTTTCACATTTTAAAATTTTCATCTGATTCTCGATCCTTTAAACTTTAAGGAATTTTTGTTAGCAATTCCAAACAAAAGGTATTCCTCGTTTTTAAGCTATTCTTTTAGAGGGGATTCCATTTTTTTTGTCAAATGGCAACTTGGCCAAGTTTAACAGACGTAAACAGTTTGCGTTGGAAAGTTTGTAGAAAGTGTAGGGAAGGATGAGTCATCGAAGCAAACTTTGCCTGTATTATCCAAACAATTTTAAGAGACTTGTGTACTGGAAACGAAGTGTATAAGTAACATAAAACTACAACCTCTTAGACGTACACTCTTTTATTATAAAAGCAAACTTGATAAGAAATTAAAGATTTATTGATTTTATTATTTACCATGGATAGCCTCTTAAATTCTTCCTGAACTGTTATTAATGAGGGTCCTGCCTTCCTGTAAACACCTCAGGGTACCATGCAGAATTGATAGTGATTGGTGGTGAATTTGACTACCGAAAACCTTGCAAGGAAGTCGAACTCGGGGTTCCGGTTTACGCCTCCAGCACCTTAACCGTATATAGAATTTAAAGTTAGACATTAATGATAATAAGGCTCAGTTTAAATACAGAAATGAGGATAGCTGAGTAAATTCATCTGGTTCTTTTAAAAGGAAGTAGACCATCTCTTTTCTTAGGAGAAATTCCGGAAAGATTTTCTCCTGAAATTCTTTAACTATTTTTCAGTTGAAGTAACAAAGAGAAACATTAAATTGTAAAAGAAAGTCTGTCTTTAGTAACTATAACTTACTTGAATCATTTAATTTTTTTTTTGTTTCCACCAGATTTGTTTTTCTTTAGATATAGTCTGACTTTAGCTCTCTCTTATTTTATCAGATCATTTATCGTCTTTTATCAAACATTAATTTCGCGTCAGTGGATTATTAGGAGACCCTTCTTAACTCACATTTCGTAATGTTTTAATTCGACAATTTCAGGGGACTGAAAAATTTGATAAAAACACGAGAGAAATGAAAGAGCGACAAAGGAATATCAAAAGCTATTAAATCATTGAATAAGGAAAAGTTGTTCTTCGGTTCCTATAATCTTTATCTAGTGAGTTGAATGGGAAACTTAACTGTATTTTCATGTCTACCCTCGTCTATCCATACAAACAACTGGGTTTTTTGTACCACCAGACTGGAGTAGATTTAAGTAGATCAGGGTTCTGTTCAATATGTTCTTAATTTGATCTTAAAGAAGTTTTTTAAATTCCCTATTGACTATAAATCAGACCCTACTTGTGTTTAAAGTTTAATCATTCATTTTCATGATATTAACCTCTGGTGCCTTTTCTCTCATTGTGTCGTTGCCTGTATATGTACAACCTAACTGATAAAGTCCATAGTGAATGTTCACAGAATGTTCCCTGAACGTCTGCTGTCTGGGGGACAAGAGGAATGTATGAGGTAGATAAGACATATGTTCATGGTTGAGATTTCTATTTATAAAAAGAAATCACCGACAAGGGACAGACTGACTCCTTGCTTTCTTTTATTAATTTAATTAAGAACATTACATATGTAAGGTTCATATTTGTGTTTTTAGTGCAGTTATTTAATTTATTAACTTAATAGAATTGTGGAACTTTTCACTGTCTGTTTAAAGGAACGCATTGATTCAGTGCTTTTTTGAAAATTATGTAAAGGGAAAAAAAGAGTTCAAGTCCTAAACTGTGAGCTTAAAAAATATGTTATATTCTCCCAAGAAATTTGGCTGTTATGAAATAACCAGGAACCTGTAGTTGACTCTTTTCCTTACTTTTATTAAGCTGATATTATTAGAGAGCAAGAGAGAATCAGGCACAATCTAATTAAATGTAAAACTAGAGAGAAAAGTTTGCTTACGAATTCAAACATGACATCCAATCAAATCATCTTTCCCACACTTTCTACAAATCACTGGATTTACATTTTCAATATGAAGTTGATAGTACAGAAGGAAAAAGTCGGTTTATTTTTCATCTTCAGTTTTCTTCTTCACTTTGCATATTTTGAAAAAAAAATTATGAAAGCAATTTATTCAAATCTAAATTATCTTTCCAAAAAGTCTTTACTGATTAAAAATGGTCAACTCTAACAAGAGAAATTTAATAAAGAAATATTTTCCACTATTTCTTGAAATTGTGGTCCACATCCGCGCAAAATCTAAGATTCAAAAATCTAAGATCTAAGATCCAGGCTAAAAAAATTCCTCCTTACTCATGTGGTGATTTGGGCCAAACACTTTCTGTTTATCATCATTTGAAGTTATTTTAATTTTTTGGTAACATGGAAGCTTCATTCTGCAGCTGAAAGACCTGAAGAAAAAGTCGGGTGTTTACTTATGCCGACCGGTTTTCTTGCAAGAAAAGTATTTTTTGTCGTTCGGTCGGTCATCCCTTCTTATGCTTATTCAGCTCTGAATTTGCAAAGTATGTTTTGGATAAAGTGTTTTGACGTTTTTGTACGTCATTAGTCTTACTTGTTAGTCCCTTTCCGAGCTTTTTGGTTTGGAACTGAAAAATTTGGAAGACAGTAAATTGAACTGCGACTTTACCTTTTACTTGATACTATTTTATCTATGTTCTAGATACATTGAGAAGACATCATGCCGTCTGTTTAGAAAATAAAGATATCCCGCCGTATCTCCCTATACCACATGTACGAGATATGCTCATTCCACTATCTAGCAGGTAAGCTTATATTGTTATTTTTGTGACGTTTCAAGAGTCAAGAGAATATTAGGTCTATTATTTATAATCTGTTTAGTGCCGAGACGAACTCGTCAATTTGATTTTGAATTCGGCTCGACGCAGTATATAAAATTAGTGTTTGGCCGTTCTGAACCAAGTTATGCCGCACATATGACTTAGCTGCCTAGCTTAGCTGCAAGGTTCGACTCGACACCACGTATGAGATAAAAACCGAACTTAAGTCGTGTTCAAAAAATTGTCGAGTGCGGCTCGGCATGGGACAGCTTATATAATAAGCGTAAAACGCAGAAAGCTTTTAAAAATCTAAATAAAAGTTTACAAGCATCTGAAATTTTATTTGGGGTACAATTATGCTCATCATGAAACTCTTTTAGTACATATGTACTTCACCCCGTATGATAATGGGCGTTTACTGTTGCTTTTTGAACGAAGCTCTAATTTGGTTTACTCGGCTCAACTTACAGCCTCCTTTGTGCTAACGACAACGGAGTATGTCGGGAATTCAGAGAATGTTGTTACTTAACTGAGGAAATCAGGGGAAAACGTCAAAGAAAAACAGTAAGTTTCATTAAAGGGATGAATAGAAAATGAAGAAAGACCTGTATTATTTTTCAACGAGTGGTCGTGAAAAAACATAATTTGCTAAATCAAAATTTTCAGCTCTCTCAATGATTATTACCTTTTATTTGACCTAAATCTTCCTATGCCGAATCCTAAAAACAGGGAAAAAAGTAGGAAAATATTCCAGTAAACCGCAGAAAATTCAGGCAAAAGCATCCCTACAATTCTGTATAAGCCCTGATCGAATAATGCGTCCTACGAACTGTATGCAATTGTTTCTCATGTATACGTTTTTTTCTGTGATATGCGTTGATGTAATTTCTATCTATATAGGATGTAACACCCCATTAAAATTATTGTTAATCTTTAAGCTGATATTCTAGGATATTAAAATAATGATTAGCTGTGGAAATCGAGAATGATTTGACCTTCAACGTCTATATGAAAATTGTTTAAGGGTAAATTCAAAACATTAATATTTCAGTCTTACATATGCTAAAAGTCTTCTTAAGTAAGTTAACATTCATGTTGCTTTTCTGCTGATAACATGTCGTGTTTTTTGATAATTGTCTAGAAACCACTTCGTCGTGAACGATATAGTCATGCGGCGCCAAATTCGCCCTATAGCAGATTTCAAAGTGTTTGGCGCCTAATTCTTATCTCCTCATAAGCTTGAAGTTAGACAGATGTTTCTTGTCTCTCCTCGGTGGTTTTTTGCAACTCAATGGCCTCAATAAAGTGCAAAGTATTGTTCCTAGGTTAGAAGATACTACGATTTTCGCTTGCTAGTTGTTTTTTTCTCTAGCTGGCTCTCTAACTTGAGGTTTGAGTTCACTATAACAAAATTACACTGAACATAATGCACAGAGAGGTCAGTGAATATGGGTTTTTGAGTTTCTCAAAGGGTAGATAGATAGATGTATTGATAAGATAAAGAGAGAATGAGACGGCTGATTGGAGTCGTCGCTACAATCTGTGGGTTTCTTGTCATTTACTCCCATCTCGAGACAAAATTGGAGAAAAGAGAGCGTTGTTTTTGATTGGTTGGGTAGGTCGAACTCTCGTTACTTTGTAATACTCTATACTTAAACAGTATATATGGAGAAACGACTGGAAGACAGCTTGCCTTTTTGTACATATAGTATGAAGGAAACAAGTGTTGCTCGAAGATGTTAAAATTGTGGAGCAATACCGAAACTAAGAAAGAGAGCGCGAATCGAGCAAAAGCAACAAGTCTTTTGACTCCTTTGGAGCCATATCATTATTAAATAATTCCTCATGCGGGAGGAACCTCACAAATCCGGAAAGAGAAAATCTATTACATTAGTAGGTTAAGGTGTCTTTGTTGCTGATGTTTCTGTTTTATTTATTACAATGTTTTTTTCTTTCACTCAGTATACTACACTTAAGATCAAATACAACACAAAATCGTTAAAGATTTTATGTCGTTGTTTTTGTTCGTTGTATGTTTTTGTCATTAGCGTTTCTGAATATTTTGCTTTGAAGTTGTTAACTGACTCGAAATATGGATGAAAAATGGTGGTTACTGACACGCGAGTATTAATTCTTAGTCAGTTTATAGTGCCCGTTTCTTTAGGAAAGCTTTGAATGTCTATTGAATGTCTTAGAGACGTACAATATTTAGAAGCATGACTAGACAATCAGCCCATTTAAGTATCGATTTCCTCATTTCGTTGTGTGCGTCTTTTTTAATTTTTTTATCTTCTTTTTTTCCTTATTTTTCTATTTTTTACACCATTAATTTTTTTTTGTTTTTTCTTCACATGGATAAAAAAGAAGGAAAAAGATAGAAAAAAGATTGAATATTAATGCAAAACTGTCTCGGCAGTACATCATATAGACATTATATTGTCGCCGTAAAAATTGCAACTCTTTCTATAAATTTCTTCACATTGGTGGATTTCGTGAGTGATTGTTCATATCGTGAATATACTGAGTACAGAGCGCGCGTACAAACAAACAAGGTAATTATGTTCTTTTGTGAAAATATCTTCATCAGGCCCTAAACCTACCGGGCGGGGTGCTCTTTCTCAAAAATTACAGGGTTGTCTTCCCCTAAGGAAAATGCTAAATACTTTTTCTTTTACCATTTTTCGTTATGTTTTTTTGTCAACTGTACTAACCTTCTTTTTTTTTGCAGATGAAATTATATACGTTCTCCAGCTATCTACGGCAAAATTACAAGTGGAGAGTAGAGTATCGTTAAACAATCATTATCTATTGTCATTGGGTAATAGATAGTGACATTTCAGTTACCTCTACCTTTTTTTCAGAAGGAAACTCTGTATTTTGAAGTATCTCTGCGCCTGAAAGATATCCTTATAAAATAAAAAAATACACTTAAACATATATGCAAGTAGACGGAGCCATGCTTAAAGGGAATATTTCCACAAATTTAATACTTTGACCCGGGTTTTTTGGTATATACATTTTGATAAACTTTGGTTCCATTTTTGAGTTTGGCCCGAAAAAAAGGACATCCTCTGTCTGAAAAGTTTGGCGAAGCTGATGAGTAGCCACCTCCTCCCACCTCGTTCGCCTATGACATCGCATGACGATTTTGATATCAATGGCTCCATTCTTTTGAATAACGGAAACAAAATATTGTAGATTTAAAAATCGTTGTTCCAAACAACTTGCTTATTATAAAATACTTAAGAAAACTTCCTCATAGTTAAGGTTGCCACCACAGCTAGCCATTGTTGTACTCGATTTTGCTTGTTCGTAAATTTGTGTACATTTCGTTTTAATATGCTACACGTTTTGACTGAGAAACTCCATTTAGTAATTTCTTAGGTGCAATTACAGGGATCAACTTCTGAAATTTTTGGCTACCTTGGAGATAAAAAAATTGAAATAAGATATTTTTTTGTCCAAATAAGATTTAATAATACTTGGCTTGGTTTGGCCGTTGTAAGACCTTACAAGTATTGGGTGGCTGCATTGAATAGCTACGTCACAACATTTTTTTGATGAACGCCATGAAACGTTTTGGTTGATTGAGCGGTTCAAAATATGGCAGTATTTTTAGAGGTATCTAATCGTAAAATATGTAAAATAAACTTTTACTGTAAACCTTTTTGTGTAGTAACTACAAAAATTGTATACAGTCTGACAGTGTTTTTTACCCGTCTCACAAGGAAAGTGACCGAAAAAAAACATGAATAGGAAAATTTTAGAAATGGACAAAAGTTATTCTCGGATAAAAATTTTCGTCGGACAAAAGTGACGTGGGTTCGTGGGTGACGAAAATTTTGTCTGATAAGGTACACTATTAGAGATGGTAGATAGTCATTTATTGTGATTTTTATAGGAATTTCAAGGAAATTTATATTTCTATTTAGTCTTTTCTTTTCATATTTATTTTTCTTTTTGGTTTATTTCTGTTACATTTATTCACTTTGCTATTCTTTCTTTTTAAGCTTTACTTTGCCTTTTCATTAATTTGTCTTGTCACTATGAAAATGGAAAAGACAGAGAGTGTTGATTTTCCCAAGGATTTAAATCCAATTTCTTTCATTGAAGACTTTTTTTTATTTCTCTTTTTTCCATATGGTACTTTACCTCTCAGTTGCTCTTTCATCAGAACGAGAGATTTATATATTTTTGTGCAATTGTTGACTCGGGTTTCAGTTCGTGATTAAGATGTTAGAGGAAGGTTGTAATGTGGAATTAGTGGTTAGGGATTGCGTTAAAAAGTAAAAAAGGAACATTGAGAAGATAGTCCAATAAAAATTGTGAAATCTCTTCTCTAGGAAGAAGTTGTTTGCCTGAGTTACATGTGTTGCATTTTTGGACCATTATTCTAACATTTTTACACAAGCTCTGGTTTCTTTTTTCAGGAAGAAAATGGCAAAAATTTGGCAAAAAGCTGTAGACTTCTTGAATTCATCCGACTCGCGTGTACGCGTGGAAACGCAGCAAATCGCAGGTGAAGATTTTGAAGTATGGAGATGGATCGGTGTTTGTATACCTAAAAGCAAAAAACAGAAGACAAAGGAAAGTAGTCGATCTCAACATGTAAGGTTTTCACATAACTTTTACAATGCTCCTCTTCAGAAATTATTTTAACAAGTCAGACGTTGTCTCTAATAAGCAACATTCAAGACAACCGAGGGTTCGTTACAATGAATATGTGGGGATTTGTTGTCTGATCAAGTTGATCTGAAAACGACGCCTGATTTTAAGATGGCCTTCGGAAAAGTTTGTATTATTTCAATCCCTATCACTAGCGTAGCGAGCACAGATTGTCAAAAGCAACCCATTTTTTAAAACAAAGCTTAAATTTGAATTAACGCATAGTCGATCTTTAGATTATCTAGCCTGCTGACCTTTAATCTTTAGAAGGCTAGTGAACTTGGCATGAAGGTGTGACCCTCTTGTATAGTATAAGGTCTGGTTAACTTGGTCTTGGTTATACTTTACCCCCTTGGGACTTTGAATTTTCAATTTCACGCGTACCTTATGAAACAAAACAAAGATGGGTAGAGTGAAGAAATTTTGATCAAAGAATGATTTTATCCGCTGAATTATTATGGACACTGAGGAAGATGGTTTCCGATGATCAAATTGTTCGACAACATTTTCTCCCGTAATATTATCGTCAATGGTGTAGAAAAAAATAATTAATTTTTCTCAGCCTATCCTACTTGAACGAAAACCGTTGTACTTTTTATTGTTCTCGGTCACGTTATGAATAGTTTATTTGTCTGTTGATGAATTTTCTTTGTTCTCCTTGCAGCTTTCAAACGAACAAACAAAAAGCTGGCAAGGTCCAGGTGAGTTTTTGATAATTTATATCTTTAGACGGAATACCTAATAGTTAATAGCGAATCTTAATTAAGAAAATATTGTTTTTGCGACATAGATTATTGCAAATGGAGTTGCAAATGGAGAGATATTTATATATATCTCCTGGATTTTACTAAAAAATACACAAATTTGGATCCTCTTAATTCAAATTTATGCATAGATCGCAATGCCGCTATAATTTCTGTCACAATTTTTTTATGTATGCAAGTAACTATGTTCTTGAGGTAGGAACATCCGTCACTCGAGAAGAGCATACCGCCTTTTCGACTTAACTACAGGAATAGAACAGATTTTGATAAATTTTGGACAGTTTTCGGACCGGGGACCGCCCCATGGTGTATGGGTCGCGGGGAATTTCGGTCCCTACACTAGAACCGTAAACAATTTTCAACCATGTGCAATTAAGTGGATATTAGCATTAAAGGTATGCGGACACCTTGAATAGCACCTTTTGTTTTTATGCTGATAACTTCCGACAACAAAATTTTTACCTTACGAAAGTTTATATATTTAGAAAGCTGATAAAATCTTCTTTAATTTGGTTTTTATTTCAAGATAATCGAAATCAATGAATAGAAAAAATTAACATATGAAGGAAATTACACCAGGTCACCTTCACATAAGATGAAAGGCTCCATAGCTTTGAATTTTGTTTTCGGTTTTTGTGCCAATGTGTTCGTCACATATGTGTCAATGAAACATTTATGGTTTATTTCTTCCAATCGAGTATATCTGGAGAAACAATTGCTAATGTCAAAAAAAGTGAAAATTGCACTCTTTATTGAACACTTCAATCATTCGACACTCCAGCACAGACGAAATCTTTAAATAGAGATAATTATCCATGAATGTTTTTTACCCGAAGCTATGGATCCTTTTAAACTCTAAAGAAGGAGAGAGGGTATGTCAATATTTCATCTTGAGATACAGCCACTTTTAGTTTTTTCGCAAGATAATCGTTTGTTTACACAGCCATTAAAAATGAAGCGTGAAAATTTACTTTGGTTATGTTTTTATTGTTACTTCTTTATGTAATGTGTGAAGAAAACTAATCAAAAAAATCAAACAAATATGATGATCTAAAATTTTAACCGCTTTATATCTTAGGATAGACACGGAATTTAAAAATTCTGATTTCAACGTTAAAATCTTTGAAAACTTTTACATCAGAAAACGTCAAGGGAAAAAATTTGATTTTTTTTTTCATTTCAAGGTGTCCTTAAAGGATTAAGTCTCAGCAAAAATATACAAGAATGAATTTAAAGAGATAATGGATTTTTGGTTTCGTTTCCTTTTCCACCTACATGTTATTTTCTTTCTTTCTTTCTTTCTTTCTTCTTTTTTTTATAAGCATAGCGTTTTTTTAGCTTAGCGACAACTTTCCTTAATTATTCTAAACTCGAAACACAATAATTTCAAGCCTTACTTTCCTATCCTCTTTCTTTTAATGTATTATTAAATTGTAACTTAAGCCCAGCTCTTTCGTTTGAATGATATGCTCAGTTCTTCCAAAACTTCTTAAATCCTGAAATTCTGGAAAAATCTCAAAGCTCTTATTTTCTTGTTTGAATGGTATGATTATTTACCCAGGATAGCCTCTTTTCTTCTTCATCAGGAACTGGTATCAATAAGGGCTTTCCTGGAAACAGCTCAGGGTCCCATGCAGAATGAACAGTGATCGGCAAATTTCACTGCCGAAAACCTCGCACGGGAGTCGAACTCGGGACTTCAGTTAAGGCGTCCGGGCCCTTAGCTACTCGGCCACAGCTCTACAATTCTTATTATATTAAAGGAAACTGTTTTTTGTATTTAGCATTCGATGAAATCGACAGTGTTGTACGTATGCCAATTGTACCACCTACACCGTGCTTGAAAATCAGATACATGCATGAAGGAACAGAGTAAGCCAATCAGAATCTTTTAATCGTAACAAAAAAATCCATACAGCGAGGTTAAATCCAGTATGTCCCACCTCGTTTTCAATTAAATTAAGTCATGGCAACCGTCTATTAAACGAAATAATATGAATAGCCGATAATGTAGCAATACTTCATTCAGAGCTCGTTGTCAAGACATCATTGGTCTCAAAACGAGGCGGGTCGTGTTAGATAGTAATCTCGAGGAAGGTGTCTAAAAGATTTTTTTGATAATATTTATGGACCCCTAACCATAGTTATAAATCTCTTCTACCTAATTGAAGACAGAATGACACCATTGAATTTTACGCATAAAACAAAGTAATGTCAATAATGTCATTTGATTGTTTCCCTATTTTCTTAATCGATAATCAAACTAGAAATAAAGGTTTGTTTACAAATTCAAAACGCAAATCCATCAATTTTTCCCGCAGAATTTGCACTATTGTTATATGAACCAATCAAAATAAGAGCACGGAATTCCGCACTTGGTTATCCCTGGCCCCTTTCCGCCGCGAACTATCACTTCAGCGATCCAGTGACTCTGGCGGAAAGTCGGGCCAGGTTTCCTGGTTAGCTATAATTGCACTATTAGTTTTTTTTCCTTGTGTATTTATAGAAACCGTCATTTTTTGAGCTAAAACACTACCTTAAATTAATGACACTCATTTTAACATATACCTTGGGATTTCTTTTCCAATTGTAATTTTGTTGTTTCCAGTGAAAAAGAAGAGAATTGGGATGTAAAAGTTAGAAATGCTGTCATTGAAAAATGTTATCAAGATGGGGGTGAAATTCTACACATCTTTGTTGACAAAGCTTCTAAAGAGGTACGTGTAATTCATTTCGGTATAATATCCTTCAGTAATCTTTACCGGACTTTTGTCCTGAACCCTGGAATTTTACAATGGTTAATGCTTTAGCACCGTAAAATTCCGTCAGTTTTTCGTCTAGCCCTATGAAAATTTAAGTGAAGTCCCTTGAAAACGCTATATCCACATTAAACTATTAATTTTTTTCTGCAAAAAGGCTGATCTCGAAAGTGCTGGGAAGTGAGTTGAGCTAATTTTATTAATAAGCAGATATTTTCCAGATAAACTCAAGCTTAAAATAGGAGTTTTATCGTAAAATAATGATTTTAAAGCACTCTTTTCCATTGATTTTTGTTGAATTGATGTTTTACAGGGTTGTGTGTATGTGAAGTGTGCATCCATTGATTCAGCTGGAAAGTCATTCCGTTCAATGTATGGGAACTGGTTTGATGGTGAGAAAAATACTTATTTGACATTTTCGCGTCGTGCTCGCGTACTCAGCCACTTCCACGAAAATAATCTTTGATGACATTTTGACCTCCGGCAATAAACTCTAGTGGTCGATAGATCCTTATGCTCCCATGTTTAGATGAAACTTTCCCAGATGATTGTTTAAAGGGAGGATTTGAAGTTGGTATGAATCACTTGTATGAAAGTCCTGTCATATGGTGGTAGCTTAGTACGCTTTTCTGCCCTTTCTTAAATATTCAGAAATGACCTTGCTTTTGATTGGGGCTATTATTTAACTCCTGAACAAACACGATACAGAATGAACCATTAAAGTCCCAGGGAACTTTTTAAAGAGAATATTGAGAGAGCTCATGTGATACCAACTGGAAATAATTAGAAACTTTCCACTGACTTTTTTGGAAAGATGTTACATTCTAAAGGGTAATAATATCTTATACATAAGAACTATTTGAATGCTATGCTTATAATTTCTATAAAAAAACAAGTGAATGCTGCGTTTCAAAAGTTGAAACCAGCTCTCCTTTGAATTGATTTGTTGTGCAGAGATACGCTTTTCTCAAGGTATCTGAAAAGTAAAGGCGAACTACAATAAAACCTTATTTATTATTAGTTCGCGTTTTGGTTTTTCGTGACTGTATGAAATGCCATCTGCTTTGAAGGATTTTCTGATTGTTATTGCGAGTAGTACCCTTTTAACCTCAACATGAAATATTCATGTGCGACGTATTTTGTTTCTATTTTCGAAATGTTGACCACATTTTCCTGTTGCTACTATGAAACAAATGCAATACCCTCCGCTTCTTTGTCGCAAAACAAGAAAGTTAGCTATATCCCTTCTTAATTCTTTTCCGTCTCGCCTTTTTTTTTTGAGAACATTGCGAAAGGTGGCGTCACGTACTGAGCACGAAATTTCGCTAAACTCTTGAAACCAGTTCCCTCCGCCGTATTATATTGTAACAAGAATTTTATCTATATCCCTTCTTAGTCTTTTCCGTCTTGCCTTTTTTTGATAACATTGAAAGACAGCATCACATTAGCTAAGTTGCGAAACCGCAAACATCTTTTAGCTAGCGGATTTAGATACTACTTTAATCGGAGAAACTTTCACGAGAGAAACTTTCGCGAGGTGAAAAACTCGCGAAATTTTTTGGATAAACTTTCGCGAATTGTGGAATGCAAAAAATTTCGCGAGATAAACTTTCACGAATAAAGATATTGATAATATTTTGCGATATAAACTTTCGCGAATAAAGAAATTTTTGAAATTCTTTTAGATATTTTGTAGGAAACAAGGGGTTTAATGATACAGAAAAATGTTACTCGCACGCTCCCGAATTTGTCAAACGGCATTTACTTGATAAACTTTCGCGAATTAAAAAATTAGCAAAATTTCGCGAGATAAACTTTCGCGAATGAACGATTTCAAAATTTTCGCGAGATAAACTTTCGTGAAAAAGGCCAAAATTCGCGAAATTCGCGAAAGTTTCTCTCGCGAAAGTTTCTCCGATTAAAGTAGGTACTTTCGACTACGGTGACTGTATGAACTTTGAATAGGTTCTTGTTTTTGAAGACCAAAATAACCTCTCCTCTAAAACTCTTTCTCTTTGCGGTGATAAAATAATTCTTCCGATCTCTCTCCTTTTAGGGCGACTGGTCATTGTGAAATTCGTTACACTGGCACGCTATCACCAACGCTTTCCTGAAGCGCTTACGCACACTGTGCCACTAAAGCCTTTAAATGGCCTAGCATCGTCGTTAAATTGGAACAAATCAGCATCATAAGAAATTTAACTAAAACGAACGGAATTATTCTTGTTTGACTACCCATCAGTGGTTGACCCTGGTTGCTCAGTAACATTAGAGAGGTGGATAACGAAAACGGTGATTGGTTTTCTTTTATTCTTATGTACATCATTACTAACAATATTAATAGAGTAGCGAAAAAAGAAAAAAATTTGGGCATGAGCTCATGGAGAATCGCCATCTTGAACCTTTGAATGAAGAGAAAGTATTTAAAGTTTTTCTTAATGAAACAAATTGAAGGAAATGAAGAAAAAATTGCAATTAACAAGAATAATCAAATCAAATTTTCAATGCTTGTATATTACTTTGGTGTATTGTGCTGTATATTAAATAATGTATACTTAAATACAGTAGACTCTCGTTAAGTGGGACTTCATACAAATCCCTATAACATTATTCGCTAACTCGCATGTTTCATACAAAACAATTGTGACAACTTGGACATTTTTTATTTCTTCCCTGTATGTTTTTGCTTTGTCCCTTCAGAGACCCACTTATCGAGAGTATATTGTAGCTTCTATGTTTTCCACACCCATTTTCTTTATAAGAACACTGTTATTTTTCTTGATCTACAGTCAATGGAGATTTTGAGTGTGGCTGTCTGTGCCATGGGCCAAGACCATGCATCGTCAGGACCGTATTTGGGCCTCGTACTTCAAACCCAAACAATCGCCTAAGACCGAAATCTAAGTCCATTTGGGCTATTCTCATGAAATGTCAACCAAAATTCAAGATATTTCTTGCTCAAGAACACGGCGAGGAGGGGTGCAAATGGTGCATGGGTCGCGGTGTTCCTAGGTACCTAGGGGTACCAGTTCATAAAATAATTTTTTTGCGTGACACGTGACTGAGAATTGCCCATTTTCGTATACCATGTTCTTATAAAGGAGATAAGGGTGTGTGTAAAAGTGAAGTAAAAAGTTTTCTGTGCTATAAGGCCTAAAAGGAGGAAAAAATCAGTTTTTATGTCAAGAATGTCAAATCAAAGCAAATCTTGAGTCAATCGTCATTACGCGAAATTAAGCAAGAATTTATGTTTTAAAACATTCTCAAACTTAAAACCATAGAAGAAATAGTAAAAACGGTTTTTAAGTGCAGTATATGAAGCCGGGCTAGCCCTTCGATCACCATGCTTCTCAGGCTATCTTGCATGCTGTCCTGATTAGATTGCATTTTATTCAATTTCCGAAGAAAAAGATTTCACATTTTGTCTTCCTTTAAATTCTAGCATCAGAAACTCCAGTAGGTTTGGGACTTAATTTTTTGTCACATTATATCGTTTTTATATTATCGTATACCTATATGTATAAATTTGTTCACATTTATAATTGCAAAATGGTTGATACCATTGACGTAATGAACTGGAGTCTTTTTATGATAGGCTCACAGTTGATTGGCATCATTATTATCTTTGAACTGTTCACTTAGCCACTTCCATGCTGTACACGAAATTTTGTAGCGACTAATATCATATCGTCTCCCCATTTGGAAATTAATTACGTAAGTACCGATGACAAAATTTTGTGCGGTTCTTGACCCTGGGAACCCATGCCACAGGGAGTTCCCCCTATCAAGAAAAAAATGTCTAATAATTCCAAAAATGTTGAAAATTCTCGGCACAGAAATGGCTTATGAAACCCCGTAGAAAAGTCAACAGAACGCAATAAGATATTGGTGAGTGCAATTTTTACGATCTGAAAGGCAAACTCGCTGTCATAGATAATGACTGGCAAACTCTTTGATAATTGTATTTACCAGCATACATCTGTTCGAGCCACGGTAAAACATCCCGTTAGAAATAGGTTGTAAATAAGGCTAATGAACGACTTTTGGACTTGTAAATGAATGAATCATTATAATCTGGTACAGGGAGACAACAGAAAATTTCCGTAACTGAGGGACTTCCATACCATTTACCTTGTAACCCTGTGTAATTGTTTGAACCGAACGCGATGGATTAAAATGATTTTGTGGGATCATGGGATACTGCAGAAATCTGCACAGATATTCATAACACCACAATGATATTGACTTTTACAGATAAGATTTTTAACGCTTTTAAGTCTTATTTGAAACCTTGAATTCACTTACAGTTGAATGTACCCCTTATTTCTTGAATTTAGATATCAGACTTCGGGCACTTGTGAAAAATTCCGTAAAATGTTATTTACTTGCTTGTACCAGACCTCAGTAGCGTGTTCTATCACGGTTCAGACTTTCGTAAATT
>JAUBWS010080966.1:0-12579 GCA_032270445.1 Darlingtonia californica
TTTTTTAACTCAGAAATCCCGATTCGGTTCATGTGGTCCATGTGGTCCATATGGACCACATTCGTACCCAAAGAGTTTTAAGGAGGAAAATAAGGGGCTTTTACGGTTTAATTTAACAGCAAAGCTTTTCCGTTTTTCAAGAAAAATCTTTCGCAGTTCATAAGAATCAGAAATGCTTACGGGAAAAGACTTGTACAGTTGAAAACTTCTCAAACCACTCAGGAGTGGTTGAGCTTGTAGGACCAAAGTTCAGTTTATTTGAATGTAACAGAAGAACGCCGGAAAAATTGCGAATCACAGATTTTGAAAAAAAAAATACCTGCAGTAAAAATTTCTAGACATTTTGCAGAATTAAAGGAAGTCCTGGAGATGAGCAGGTCGACTGGTTAAGTTTTAACTGCGTTCTTATTGTAATCTAGTATTCATATCACTCAATTTCGCGTCAAGTTCACGTCTCACATCGAACTACAAGAGTCTACTAATTTTGTGCCGTCTTATGTATTACACGCCTATTTTTAGTATCATTAGTTTTTTTTGAGAAATTTATTTATTTAGTTATTTTGATTAATCTATTATATAGAGAGAATAAACTTTGTAATTATAAGGAACCCAATGAACGTTGATAATAAAAATAATAATAACAATAATAATAAACTTTTTGATTGGCGCAAACGAGCGGCGGTTGTTTCATTGTTGTTTTCCGTTTATCTCCAGTGAATTTTGGAAGTGTTTTCCTATCTCCAGTGGATTTCAAAGATACCACCGGGGCAGTGAGACAGGGGTTTACAAATCAGTTCAAAAAAATCATTGACATGATAAAAATGAGCAATTTTATAGTTTGGGCGGTTCAGTATGTCAGCCGAAGCACTACATACCTAAGAGATACAGGATTGTTTCACTGCACATGCAATATGGAAAATTAGAATTTATTATTTCGGGTATATTATATCATATGGCAATTGTAGCATGAAAATGTTAATCGAATTTCAAGATGAAGTCTATTTCAAATTAAAAGCTTATGTTTTACTGTTATCAAGAAAGGAAACGAATGATAATATGATGATTTGTATCAACTTGTCAATGTTCTTGTCAAGAATGTCATCAACACTTCATCACTTATGAAGACGATATAATTTAATCAGCCGCCGTCAGCGTAGGAGCTGCATTAGCGTAGATATATATTTCATTGGTGAAAAGGGTAACTGCGATAGCGTAGAAGTCATATTTCATTGGTGACGCGAAAGAAATACATTAGCGTAGAAGTCATATTTCATTATTGACGAAGTTACTGCATTAGCGTTGAAGTCATATTTCAGTGATGAAAAAATCAGCCAAAGTGGTCACTATGCTCACTTGCTTCTCTATATTAGAAATAGAATGTCTAGTTGCGTCGAGGCTTTGCACCTGTATGGAAATTAAATCCGGCAAACACAGGGCAGTTTATTTAACAGGTTACAAATATCACACTATCTTATAAAATGAACATATGCGTATAAAAGGAGTATGTTAAGGGGACTGGATTATACTTCCATTACCATTTAATTGACGTTTAAGCCTGATTCACACTTGCTTGCGTCTGCCGTTGCAACGATGGAGAAAGTTTGAAATTATGTCTTGTACTTCTGGGTCAGAAAGATCTCTATTTTGGTATCTAGATAAGTAAACAAATGTCGCGACAGTATCTCCCTGTTATTTTAACTATAAGAGGCTTTTTGAAAGTACTCTTGACTTAAAATTCTTTGAGTATAGCCTATGCTATAAAAAAACTTGCGGACCACATAAGCAGAGATAATATGATCATCAAAAGCATATTGAAATTTATATCACATATCATATGACTGAAGATGCCATATGTATAAATATGGTTCATGTTTCAAAATTTCCGTAATGTCATGTTTTAGAGTACAGGAAAAAGAGTCCTAATACTGAATAGTCATCAAGTAAAGATTTGATTCTTATGAAGACTGTTCTCAACTTCAGTTGAGCTAGAATCTGACAATGTCTGTTTGTGTGTGGTGTATATGTCCCAAAGGTTTGGGGCAAAATAGCACAACCAAAATTGCTCCTCTTACCAAGCTGAAATTTGTACAATTATAGCTCGGTTAATACCCGGGGAGTTTTTTCATGTTTTCAAAATTTTCATTTCTCGAAATTTTTAGGTCCAAATTAGTCCAAATCCATAAAATGGCATCTTCCATAATATTACTTGTACCTAATTTCACGAAATCGGCTAAACTTCGCAAAAATTGTGAAAATTTGTATCCGCGAAAATCAGTACCTTTAAGGTAAGTACGCCCTAATCAGAAAAGGAAAGAAGAAGAGTATAAAAGACTCATCGTACCACTGACTGACAAACCTTTGACTGATGAAATCAATGAAGTCAACTATTTAAAAAGTCTGATTAATGTGAATAGAATGGTAGATAGTAGGCATTAAATTGTTCATAGAATATGCTATAGTTCAGGATTACAATATGATATTAATTGCTAGTTATAGATTTTATTATCATCGTACTTTCTCTAGAAATATATTTTTTCTTTATACTTTGCTGTGACTTTAATCCTCTTATGGAATTCTCTATTGATAGAACCGTCAATTTGATAATGTAAAGGAAACTATGCAGTAGTAAGGATATTTTCTTTCCATCTATTCAACAGCAAAATAAAAGAACAACACAACAACAACAACAACAACAAGAACGAAACAACAATACCATTTTAATTTTTTTTCATAAACTCAATACCTTGGTTGGACTTTACCCTTTGTCACGTTCAAGTTCATAGTTCATCTATACAAAGATGAAAGAAAAAATTATGATTATATTAAATAATTCCCAATTTGCGTTTTTTGTCTCCATATAGTAAGTGTGATAAATTTTTAATTTCAACACATTGAAATTGACACTCACATTTGTTCTGAATACAATTGTTCTGCTTGAGGTCCAGTGGATAATGTTGAATAAGCAGACAGATACCATCATGAATTGCAAAAAGGCGATTACCTCTACAAATCCAAATTAATTAAACGTTTGAGTACATTTTTGGTGCTCAACCTTAGAGTTTCCTTGAACGTCAAAAGCATGTTGTCAAATTTTCGAGGTCGGGTTTTTGGTCTTTGAAACACTTTTCTGAATAGGGGACCTGAATTATCGTACAGGTAATGAATCATTAAATAGTTTTTCTTACCTTTTTTCTACAGTTACACAAGACTATACAAGAATCTTGTTTCATAAGGCACCTTGCTGATTTAATAACAAGGTTAACAAAACCAAAATCTACGACGTACCGGCAGCCGAACTTAGACACTGATTCATTGTGCCGCTGGAATTTGCTTGAAAGGCTAATTTCCAGAACGGCTGTGCAACGTCATACGTCGTAGATTTCGGAAAGACGTCTAAAGTACACACTTTTTAATAAAATATTTCATTTTATGCAATTTGCCACAAATTTGTTTAGCCACTGGAAAAAAAATAATCTAACGAAAAAGCTCGCATAAGGTGAATTCGTTATTTTCAGTAAACTTAGGTTACATATGCAACCATTGTGGACTAGGAAAATTGCTTAACAATTGACAATTTTTTTTAGATTTCTTGGCCAAAACGTTTGTTTATTTTTAGCATTGTTTAGAATTAAGTGTGTAAACAATGCAATTCTATTCAATATTTTTTAACTTGCCACTCTCGAATCTTGATTGAGCCTGGCAAATAAATTTTCAATGTAACCGGTACCTCGGAAACCGAAAACAATTTATAGAATAAAAGTAGAAAGTTCGGGAGGAATTAATTTGAATCCAGAAGACAAAAATGAACAAAATATACGACAAGTCCATGTTTCTTTATTTTTGGGGTTTTCTTTTTTTCCATAGTTCTATTCTGAAGTCCTCTTTTTCATATAGTTTAAATAAAAGTATTCTCTGTCAAATACAAATAATTAAGAAATATAAATGAATTTATTTTATACAATTAAACTTTGATATAAATAAACACTTGCATAAGTAGGTATGCACAACGAAAATTTTTGTTGTCTTTGGTTACTCGGTATCCAAAAATAAATTGTTCTTAAAAGGATAACAAACCGGAGAAAACGCAAAATTGAATTTAAAGGAAACTTTTCCCACAAAAATTCCAACAAGTTTTCGCATATGATAACACTCATAATTTATCCGCCAGATGAACGTAAGTCCAGCCTACCTCATTGGATTCCACAGGAAGTGAGCAAAGATCTGTGATCGTTCTATTCCTCTCGTGTACATAGTTTTGTCCAAACTTTACATCTACTCCGTTCGGCATGCTGTACAGGCACAACTTTGGGGTACCTTCATCGGTACGTTCACCTTTACAATTCCGTGCCTAGTTGGACAGTAAGCGGTCAGTGCTACCCTGGCCAGCACTATTGGTTTACAGCAATCACATTTTGTTGAAGAAGTACCATCAGAATTCAGCAGTTTGTCAACAGAATGGCAGTAACCAGCACACACTGGCACATTCATAAAGCAAAACTTATAACGTTTCATTGGCATTCTATGTCTAGTGTATATTAAATTACATTGGCTTTTACTTGAATCAATAACAGCGTTACATACGAAAAAATACAGGGCCAAAAACATCAGAATGTTCAGTCGACGATCCATTATGGCGTGGAAAAGTTTATCTAAAATGAACAGAAAGAATATGTCAAAGTACTTCAAGTATTATGGTTTAGTAACGCTATAAAATGCAAGAAAACAATTTGCTAACCGGTCATCCACATTATCGAATATGTCATTTGAAGCAATCTAAATACCCGCTTTAGCGAGAAAATCCTATCAAAACCCTCTTGATAATCTGACAACTATCCTTTTCGTCGAAAGAAAATGAATGAAATCAACTATGAGCCTCAGGCCTTTTATATCGTTTAGTAGATCGCTAATTGTTTGTTTAATTATTTTAAAAGTTTTATCTTCAAAGAAAAATAATAAGCAAATTATGGAAAGAGAAAACTGTTTTAATATCCGTAAAACTCCCGTTAAGTAAACTGGGGGAGTCTTGTTTCTGAAGATAAATTTCGCAATTAATAGATTTTCTGCTATCATTCTTCAATGTTTATTAACATAACAATTCCAACCTTTTCTTTCTCTTCACAGTGATAGTTCCCTTATTTCCTCTATTTCCTTTATCTTCCTTTAGCTTAATTTATTTGGCCCATGCAGATGGAAAAACAATGTGAAATGAAAAATAGGGGAGGAAATCAGAGAAATCAAATTAAAATCTATATAGCGGGGAAAAAGTATAAATTAATCTTTATTAGCACCTTGGTAAAAGTTCTTTTAGGTATATTAATTTAGTGAGATGAGAGGAGTCAGATACCGATCAATTATTGTTGGCTTACCTAGTAAATTACTCATCATTGTGGCAGAAAGCAAGCGAATTTTAAAGTAACTGAACACGCCAAATTTAAATCCACGCCACACCAAAATTATTAGGATATTATAATCTTCAAAGCATCAAAATTTCTTTGATTTTTTAACGCCAAAAATACCAAGATTTGCTGACAGAAAAACCAGTATCCAATCTCTCGCAAGAGAGTGCGATTAACTGTTTTTTTTTACAACAAACTTCTTCTGTGTATATCGAAAGAATGCAAAAATGCTAATGGCATTTAAGAAAGCCTCGCCACGCTCATTTATAGCGACCGCTGTGAATCATCGATATAATCTTTTCATCAAATACTTTGATAGATAGAACGATTAGCCGCTACTCAACACTGTGTAATAAGCTCTATTGTAATCTGAAGACAGGACAGGAATGAGACCAAAACTGCGAAAACAACATAAAATTTAACGTTTGGGACTACGGAAATTAGGACAGACGATTGGAAAAAAAAGAGACTATGAATTTTCAAAAGAAAAAATATTTTTGTAAAATGAAAATAATAGTTAGGAAAATAGAAAAAAGGAATTGGCAAAATTCTATTTGCATAAATCAAATGGAACACGTGGGAAGAACTAAGGAAAATGATTGGTTCAAAGATAAGTTATTACAAAAGTAGTGGAATATGAGATAAGAAGGCAGACAGGCTCTCAAAATTAAGACACTTAGATTGAGATTGTTATCAAAAACAATACGAAATAATTTTTTTGAATGTTGATCAAATGGTTCTTATTAGCTGAGGGAACCAAACCCAGTGAAACTAGGTTTAACCTAAATAACAAAGTAGTTTCTATTCGAAAAAAATATTTTCTTCAAAAATATATGACATATTAATTATAATACGCTGAAGAATATGCTTTCGCTTCCGCTAACATTACGAAATATTTATACAAAAACATGAAATGAAATCACCCCGTGAACCAAGACCCTTCTAAAATTTATTTCATAGACCTTTTATAAAACCATTGGTTTGTACCTTTTCATGAACGGCTTCTAAAGTCTCAGATTCTCATCAATAGCTACGTTGGTGCTTTATGTGGTGTGTGAATGTTTTATACGATAAAGAAGCCTTCCTATTTCTTTTCACTACTTGTTGAAGAACATTCTTCCAACACCACGAAAGTTTTGTGATAGATTTCGAAAGGTTCTCTTATCAAAGTTTCCAACTGGCGCAAGTTTATTGTATGGTAAGATGAAGAACGAGTCATATTTTCTGTCATTTTTTATGTAATTCCGGAAGTAATTTTTCATTTTAATTATGTTCCGAAACTTGCAAATTGAATCCTGTAAGAGAGATTTTCCGCAAAAATTTTTAAAACAATTTTTCCCTAATTTTCCGCATATAAAAATTTGAAACAATATCAGTTTCTACCTGATTAGTCTGGGTCTATTTAAACAATTGTCAGCATTACAACTCTCTATTCATTCTTTCATTTCCAATGTGTGGAAAACATCTCAAATAGCTTCGTTAAATCGTGATCAAAAATTTTCGTTCAGTTTGTCACTAATCTTTTTGCATACCTTTAAATTTTTGCTGTCATTTAATGCCATTAATTGCTTAATTATCAAAGTTACTTTCTAGTCACGTAGTTACATTGGCAGATGACGGAAAATTCGATTTTCTTATGATGATCATGATTATCTTCCTGTTTTCCTTTAGGAATAAATAATTTTACATAATTTGACCTTCTTTCCATGACTTTGTTACGGAAATTCACGACAATAATTCTTTTAGAACTGTGATTGGTGAAAACCATATCATACACATAAGAAGCCTAATAAAGTATAAAAAGTTTCAGTTTTAAAAGTTTTAAAAGTTTTGTGTTTGATATCACCAGCTATCCAAACCTTGTGAAAAAGTAAGTCCAAGAAATAGTAACAAAGAGAAGAACATGTTAGGATCACCTTCAGGTTAATTCTGCGTACTTATTGTTTATTTGTACGACAAACACTGAAAATTCACAAAGTGAAATTAATTAATTTGAAAATGAATCCAACACAACACCTAGACCTTTTACTATATTCTATGAACATATTTTAGATAAATAATCAAAAAACAAATTCGAAGAAATGGGCAACATAAAAAAAACAAGGATGGTTCATATCCATTTTGTCTAATCCACCTTTGAAACTTTTTTATCCATCCCAAATTGACAAACTATGACAGAGGTAGGGGATCAGCTGGTAAGATTTCTAAGTTCAATTCACGGTGAGGTGGAAAGGAATAATAGATGTTTATATTACAGCGCAGTCAACAGGTTCCTCATTCTCAAATATCAACAACAGCTCTAGAAGGGATCATTAAGTTAGTCCCAAGACTTTTTTAATACACGTTGTAAAACTACAAAATTGTAGAAATATGCTTAAATAAAGTGAAGGTTCAGCCTGAAATTGTTTCTTTATTACAGCAGCTTAATTATAGAATTCTTCCAATAAAAGCAGCAAACATAACAAACCGGATGAAAATCCTTAGATTATCAGAAAAAAGTAGACAAAAAAGTAGACAAAAGCAGATAAATCTAAAATAAATAGTAAATATCAATAAGAAATCAAAGCCTCGATTTGACAAGGGATCTATTATGGGAAAAGAGACAGACATAATTCTAGAAAAGAGAGGTCTCAAATTTTAATGAAAAAATTCCTCCGAAAATTTGACCCAACATGTTCTTTCTTGATCTTAGTAATAATTAATAAGTAACAAACTTATGTAACATCATTTTCATCAGTCTTCGATGAATTAAGATGATTTATTACACGTTGATTTTTCATCAGTGTTCCAACATTAGCCTTGTTTTAAGGTTTTGTATTATTACTATAAAGCATTGTATAGCTATATTCTTATCTCTTGCCATTCAAAAGATAAGTGAAACTAAGGACTAATAGTTTGTTGTCCCAACTTAACTTGATGGAAACGAAATTATCAACTATAGGCCTATATTGAATGGTCACAAAAACAGTCCCTAATTTATGGAAAGGCAGAGGTAGACATCCAAAGACGACAAACAGTTTGCTAGCAGATTCAATCTGAAAATTTAACGATTAAGTAAATCAGTTTGAATCATGATATATGCTTTAAAATTTCTACTGGTATTAAAAAGCTTCCTGAAAATTAGAAGTACTAGAGATAAACTAAACAACTCAACACGTCAACATTTATTCCACGCATTCTAAAATTCTTGTATCCTACCCGGTAAACCTTGAATTGTTAAGAACAAATTAATAAGCTTATTTTTTCTTACCAAAATATAGATTAGAATATGTTTGACGTAGTGAAAATACTTCTTATTTATTGTTACTTGATATACGAGGCACGCGACCAGCTTTTTTGATCATTGTAAAACATTGGTCTGATTCTAATTGAGCAAAACTATTTTTTTCGTTTTATATAAAAACGCCGTCTCTATACATCTCATTTTTTTGTTTCCATCAAGGGGGTTAGCTATGCGATGAACCATTTCATGTAAGCAATTGTTATGGACTTCGGAACAGCAGAGTATAGAGATTTCCGATTTCGAAAAAAATTATCCATTTTTGATCATCTAATAAGGCATAATGCACCTTTTATTGTTGTTATTATCCTAGCTATTACAAATTAAAAAAATATACGACATCGATTATTTTTTTGCAAAAAGATCTTTATTGACTGAGGTGGAAAATTCATCTCAGGGGGCTATGCTTATCCAAAGTATTCAAAAGTATTGGAATTTCACGTCGAACTGCTAAAATCACGGCGGTGCAGATATCTCCCGATGCGAATGAAATGTCATTTTTTTCAAAAAACATGGAAGTGTTTGTAACAGTAACTGTAAAAAGTATAGATAATTGAAAACCTTTTGGTGCCACAACAACTTTCTCTTTGTACAAATATTCTTTGTTACCTACTTTTATTCTGAGTAAAGTTTTTCTTTAATCCAGCAGAATTATACTTTCTGAAATTATTTACAAACACATGATCAATTTTTAGAAGATTGTAATTTTCAACATTTGAGCAAGTTAGGAAATTTTGGTCAAAAAGTCAAACTCTTGGGGCTTTCTTACTTATTCTTATGCTGTTGCTTTTCCCTTATACAAACTTGTATTTTCAAATATCGAATAATCGTCCTATTATTAGTTTTTGTAAATCCCTCCCATCCTCATAATTTGATGCGAAACAAAATGATCCCCCACCCCCAGTATCATTAATTTTGAGAAATCTTTCCAATGAATCTCAGTTACTATTCCTCACCCCCGATTCGTCGGTACTAGAGAAGTCAGACACGTGCATTGTTTGTAGCCTCTAAAATTAATAAATCGTCAAACAATTTTGGGGGAGATTAATGTAGAGAGCTAAACGAATTTGGGGTGTGATATAAAGATGAGTTGGATTAGCGATCTGGAAGAATTTCATCTAATTGGATTCATTACTTATGAACTGCAAAAAAATGACGTACTTTAGACAGTAAGAAAGTAAAAGTCTTTAAAATATCAATCAAACTGTATTATGAAACCTGATACAATTAAATGAATAATTATTCGAAAGGAATTGATATAACCATCAAAAGAAATCTTAATCTCAAGCAGATGAATTTTAGGGCACATTTTAAATTCCTGGAAAATATCAAAATCCACAAAAATTATCCCAATTGAAGTGAGTTTTTCGGTCGCTTACTTGCTTGGACCGTAATGAGAACTCTATCGATTTTATTACTTTTAACAACCTAAGTGCTAGACCTCCACCGTAGAATTTGTAAAATGCATGTCAAATATAATTCTTTAGTGTCATCTCTAATATATTTGACATAGTCACTTAAATGGTTCAACTTCGAAAAATAATTTTTAATTTGAAACTGTGTTTCTGTTTTAGTGAAGGTGACATGAGAAAAGCTCTATACATAAAAACCATTTTGGGAGAATAGGAGGACCAAACCATAGGAACAACAATAAACGAAGAATAAACAGAGATATAGTTCCGATTAAATAAAAAGTATTTATGTTACTTTTCCTCTAAAGCTAAAGGAATTAAATAAGGTTGAAATCAGTTTTTTTCTGTGACAATATTGTATCTATCTTTTAATGTGCAAATCAAAAAATACTTTTGGTAAGGTATGAGATACATTTGACTTCGAATGTAAATTCTCTTGAATACATATTGCAATAAGTTCTACGACACTTTTGTGAATATAAGTTTATTTGTATTTCACCGTTATTTAGCTGCCATAACAACGCGACGTTAAAGGAGGCCGTGCAAAAAAGTTGTGCAACAGTAGTCTACAATGCATCCTAATTGAAATGAGTATTTGTAGATCACATGCATTCTAAGCTGCTTAATATTCAAAAATGGGTGATTTGTCCAATTATTATCAATTAATTTTGACACGCGCTGCATTGTTTTGTTAAACAGTTCAATGAAAATATCGACATGCTAGATTACTCTTGTCTCGTCTTTCTTACGGTACTAACCACAGCAGGCTAATATCAAAAATTATATTAAAGTCAATTAACATTGGAATTTGCTTTAACTCAAGTGACATTTTATCACTAATATCATGAATTAGGATCAGTCAGAGATGCATTAAAAATGCTAGACAATCCTATTTCAGGACTTTGTAAGATGTTTAGTAGGTTTAAAATATAAAATATAGCTAGCATGGTGACCACAGATTGTAAGATAATAAATTCAAGGACATTTCAGGACAATTTTTCAAAATTTTCAGGACATTTAGTATGAAGATTTCAGGACAATTCCAGGACATATAAAGAAAAAAATCAAATTTAAGGAATTTCAGGACAATTGTATGCCTTAATCTGAAATCAAATCAAACGTTATTTATGTCAGCCGAAACTATTTGGTTATAGTTTAAGCTCACACAATAAGGAGTGCCTAGTTTCAGCTTATAGCGGATAAACAAACAGTACAAACAGCACATGCACAACAAGTAACAGCTAGGCTGCTATGCAAGGCTATAATCAGTAGTACATTTCAAATAGTATGTAGTGTCAGGCTCAATGGACTTGATTGGTGGTCAAACAAGAAAAGACAATTGTAAGCTGCCCAAACATTCAGCAGACACTAAGCAACAGTATTAATGAACTTAAAACTCTTGTAAACACATTTATGAGACACGTAAACTCACACAGTAAAAATACAGTTGTAGTGCAGTTTTGATTTTGCAGTAAAACAAACAGTAACAATTGACTTAGAAATCTTACCAGCTGATCCCCTACCTCTGTCATAGTTTGTATAAGTAATAAAATATTCCTACCCGATAGTTGTTAGCTATGGACACTGTATGTACCACTATATGTAATTACATTCACAACACTGTTTTTCAATCGATTCCATAAATAAAAAGTGTTTACTCCTAGAAAGTTCGCCTGTAGGATAAAAGCACTACTTTGAAAACAGTATATATGAGTGCTAAAGCCTACCTCTAGCTCCACTGGGTCTGAAACTTAATATTAATTTATAACTGTGATAAGACAGGGCCGTAGGAAGCATTTTTATATTGGAGGGGCACATTTTTAGTGACACCGCGAGGGCCAACCATGGTTTGGCCCGAGGGGGCGATTTTGATATATTACGTCCCTAGATTGCCGGAAAACGCATCAAAATAACGGAATATCTGCAGGTTGGCAACTATTTTACGGCACTGTAAGACTAAGAAATAAAAACTAATAAAATAGAAATACATAACTGGAATAAAAATATATGCAAATAAACTTATGAGTTCACTGGCATAAATACTGTAATAAACTGGCAAGTTATTAATACCAAGTTCACTTTTTAAATGAATCACAAAATGTCACTCTACTAAACAAGAAATCTTAAAGAAGAATTTTTTTGGGAATAGATTTCGTTCCAAAAATAATCTACCCATCATTTTTAATTCACGTAAAAAATAATTGCAACTCTATTAAAATTCCAGGACAATTCCAGGACAAACTATGAATTTTATGCAATTTTTAGAAATTTCCAGGACTTTCCAGGACAAACTATGAATTTTATGCAATTTTTTAGAAATGTTCATTGATACAAAAGTCCATCAGATTGAATTATAGAGATCTAAACACTTGTCTACCAAGGAGCACAACTAGGGGGGGGGGGGGGGGGTATTTTCTCAAAATTTAAAAAATGGTGTTTAAATTTATAATAAACCACCATTTTAAAAAAAGTTTTTTAAATTATTACCCAA
>JAUBWS010080988.1:0-12574 GCA_032270445.1 Darlingtonia californica
AGAATAGTCATAAATGCTAAACAGAAATGTATTCTCGCGCGAGCAAGCAGCAGCAGTACAGAGTCGATCCTAATACTCTCGCAGCCTATGGCTGCTACCGTAAAAAACGTGTGCATATTTCTTTTCTTGTTTTTTAAAGTTTTTGTTTACAAAATGAAGAAAACAGAAAAACAATTTTTTTACATGATCCAAAATCAATATTTTTGTTTTTTCAATTTGTCGAAAATTTGGGTCGGTCGGGCCTGTAGAACAACAAATTAAGCTGTCATCGCCTGAACGAAATAACATTTCAAACATTACAGAATACACCTAATATTGAGAAATCACTATTGATAATTACCAATAGAAAACTTAAGCCAAAAATGCCTAAATGTGTGCGCATCCTGAGCATGGTTTGCTGACTTGAAATGAAATTCAAAAGCTAATCAGAAAACATAAAAAAGAAGACAGCTAAAGAAGAAAAGAATGAAAAACAACTTTTTACAATTGCAAAACATCTCTGTGTGTTGAGAGTCGAATGTAAAATGGATAATTCCTTAAAAGAACGCAGCAAATGCAACTAGTTATGGTCAGAGTTGCTGAATATAAAGGTAAACAGTCCACCGAGATTCAAGAAGATTTTAATTCTAATTCTGACTATGCACTTTATCCTTCAGAATTAGAAGATTTTGATAACAGGCTTTAAAGTATCATACACGCAGATATCCTGGGTTAATATCATTAGAATTAGGTTTAAGTGCTCTTTTGGAAATATTTTGGCATTAACTGTACTTAATTTGGGTTGAAACAAACAAAATGATAGAAAAAACCTAATGGAGATATAATTTGAGTTTCTTTCAAGAATTGACTTGGGTACCTTAGAATGCTGGACTGGCGAACCCTAAAATGCTGATAATGTTTGCAATTTAAACAAAATCAACATGAAAATGGGTGAATTGCGTCAAAGTTGTACTGCGTCACGTCCGTAACAGCAAAAATCAAGAATAGTAAAAAAAAGTCAAAAAATTCAAAAAAAGTTTTTCTTCAAGCCATATTTTTGAATCAAATTAATGCCCCCAAAAATTTTGTTTTAAGTATGAAGGGTTGGGTTGAGCAACAAAACATTAATGGAAAAGTTTCATGCAATTAAGGAAAATTTAAATCTCAAAATGGTGTTACAGACGTGACATAATTTATCTAGATATCATACCTGTTTTTTGTTTTAACGGCTTAAAAGTTGTTTTGAACTTACAATATCCTAACTTCATTATTTATTCTGTTAACAAAGTTTAGTTATGCACACTCTGTTAAAATTTTGAGTCGATTGGACAACTAGATCAGGAATTATAGGACTTTGAAATCACATGGTTTGTTACCAAGTATCTGCAATCGCTGACTGCTTGAAAACATTGTTTTCATCATAACTTTTGATCTAGAATTAGACTTAGATAATGAAACTTTGCCAAAATAAATAATTCAAAAATTAAGACTTATTCCATGAAACAACCAAAAATTGGCTAGTACAGAATTTGAGTTATGGACATGACAAATATAATTCAATAAGTTACTGCCACAGTATATGTAAGTAAAAAGCATTCTGATGATTTCTAGACATTCAAATATGGAGTTTCACATAATGAAAACATACTGCAACAAAATTCTCAAAAATATTCAAAACTACAGTACATGTGTTACAGATATGACAAAATTAGGTACCATGAACTAAACTTAAATCAACAGACAAAAAGATAAAAACATTAACCAGTTATTTGGATAACAAAATGTAAATGTAACATAAGGATGTAAACTTAACCCAAATCAGTTACTGGTCATCCTGTAATTGTTAATACTACTGTAGCATAGTATTTTGAAAAAAGGCGCTACAGGACGTGACAAAATAGGTACCATGTACTGCACTGAAACTAATATGTCTTTTTCTTAAACTTAAAAGATTTTTTTGTCATTTTTTCATTAGAAATCTAAACAACCAACTTAATATCTTTGAGAAAAATAAAAATTTAGGTCTGTATAACAAAAATTGACCGATATACATAATCCTCAGGACTTATTTTCATATCCTGCTTCAAAATAAGAGATTTTTATGAAAATTTTGTATTCAATTGTGTGCCAGTAAAGAAAAATATATTTTACATTTAGCGTCTGAAAATTAAGAACATTTTGAGCAAACTATGTCCACAGAACCATAAATAATTCAGACAGTGTAGACAGCTTTGCAAAAACCAATATTTTAGGGGCCACCCCCAATCTGGGGGCCAATTACTGTATATCATTTTACTAGGCTTTCACTAAAGAAGTAACTGAAAGAAGGGTAAAGAAAACATTGAAACATATCTTACCATCCTCATCTACAATATCATCTGTTGTATCAATGCAGTTGATTGTTGTTTTGATATAATAATCTACACTTTGTGTGAAAATTGTCCATACCGGAGGCAATATGTTGCTTATGTATTGAGAAATGTATTTTGGAAAGTATTTTATCAGAACTTCAAGAGCCTATGAAGAAAGACCAATGAATACAATACAAAAGTATACAATACATCTTGACATCCTTTGAATATTTTGACCTTGGATTTAACCACTTTTTCATCCTGTAGATAACTAAAGTGGGTTTGCAAAGTCTGTACAAGGGGGTCCAAAAATTTTAGAAATAAAGGGAAAGCCAGACTAGGAAATCATTAAGAAAGGGAGGGTAAAAATCCATTGCTAACTATGTGTCTGACTGTAACTTTTCATTTCTTTATGAGAACATCAAGTTAAGCTGTAACTTTCGCTCCATTCATAGAATACTAGGTTTTCATGCAGTATGTAAATCAGAAAACTATTTTATACCTATTGATAAATCAAAATGTAGTTATTTCTAGACATATTTTATGAATGCTTTGATTACTCCTTGTTGTATGACACTTTGTGTTAAGACAAGGTAAGTTTGACATCAAATTTACTTTCAAACCTTCAAAATTTCCATTTTCATTCCACAGTCAGAATTTGGTCCATCCGGCATTCCAAGTTGCTGACTACATGCTGACAAGAAATCTGGCAAGTATGGATGCAAATGTTGTTTATCAATGCCCTAAAAATTGATGAAAAATTAATTTAAGCTGAGTAGTTAGTTACTCTGGCATGTTTTCTGTACAGGTCTGTCATAGTAAGAATAGGTTCAGTGACTGTGAAACACTAAATTTTTTCCTATATATATTGAAAATGTATCATGATATTAAGGGCATGTGTAAATTGAGAAAAATCTACAAGGAGTTGAACAAACAAAAAGTATAAATCAATTGAAAACAGTAAGACTGAAGAATAAAACAATTTACCTTGTAGAAATCTTTCATTAGACCTATTAAGCCAGCAAGAGTTGAAAAAATATTGACAGCCCTTGAACTAGTCCGTACTCCATAAACCTAAATGATAAATGGACATGTTGAGTAAAAACCTACTTAGATATTTAAGCAAAAACGTTTGTAAAAAGATGACATACCTGGGGATTTGTGAAAATTTTCAACATTTCTGGAAACAGCACAGGTGCAACATGGGGTATTTGAAGATCACTAATATCTCCAGCAAATTCTAAGTGTTGACAATATGAAAAACAATGTATATAAATAATTTTGTTGGCAACATTTAAAAATGGTGATTAATTGTATAGATGAAAAATCAATAATGGAATTAGTAAAAATCATTTTCCAGAATTTCGCAAATGACTTTTGCAACAATTTTTGCAGGAACTTATTTTAACAAAATTCTAGAAAACTAAGTTCCTTAAAATGTATAATTGAAGGAAATATATAAAGAAACAAATTTAAAAAGAACACAACATGATTGCCCCGCAGGGAGCGTTGTGAGCAAGGGACTTGGTTGCTTCTCGTAAGTGGATGGGTCGCTGAAAAAATGTTTTTTTTCATTTTTGCAGCAGGGTAGAGAAGGAAATTCCTGATAACAGGATTTTAAACATTTATGAAGCTTTTTATGTTTTCTGTGAGTTTTTTTTGACACAACTGTTAAAGTCCTATAATTTTTTTCTAGATGTTAAAACATAATACTTCAAAATCGTGTTTCAATTATACTAGCAAGTAGCTGACGCTAGGATGCGCCCGTGGCAAGCCTTTCATCAATTTTAGCCTAAATTATATCATTTCCATGTCAACCACACATGACGAAAAGGACGCAGGTTGTGATGTGGATTTTTGAAAAATGAATTAGTAGTGGTCGTGCGGAAAAGTAAGGAAATAAAAAAAACTAATCAATTGTAACGAACGCCAATTGTAAGATTTGCTAATTCAGGAGAAAATATTTCAAGTTAAGTTAAAGAAAACAATAAGACTGATCTTATTTTGCGAGAACAATTTGTACAGTTTTATGTTTTCCCGAAACGATATCTTTTATATAGGCATAACTCCACGCAGTAGAAATCTATTCTATTCTATCTATCCATTCTATTGACTACTGAAGAGAATAGTAAATAACAAACCTAAGCTTATTTATTATGAAAACAAATGACAAAACAGTGACAAGTTTTAGCTTCAAGTTGATAGTATGCTACTGACGAAAAAATTGCTCCACAACTGCTTTAAAAACACAAAACCCAATCACTTTTCGTTATTGAGATGATTGATTCAAAAAAAATCAAAAACGCCCAAAGCAAAAAACTTGATTTGTCGTTGCTAACCACAAGTAATAATTTATACTATGACACACGGACTGAGGTCATCACTCACATAAGTTACTTTCCAGCAAAGTGCTAGGCTGCTTCACATCACTCTGTTTTTTAGAACGGTAGGTGAATCAGACTAGCAAAGAGCTAGGTCGTTGTAGCTTCTCGAGTCTTGACCTTAAAGATTTGTGTGCAGCAATGTATACCTCACCTGACATTCAGTATAAATTTTCAACGCAGCGTGCATTGAAGTAAAATGTGGATCTGAATATCAGGTAAATGTAGAGCAGTTTTTTTATGAATTTGTCCCCCTCGGAACAATGCAATGTCACCCACACGTAGACGGTTTTTTTATACATTCGCGCCAGCTGAGGGTTACGTTTTTACTTCAATAGATATTCTACGTAAAAGTTGTTTCAAATCAAAAAAACTGTGAACGGTGAAATCATACTTGAATTTAAAAGGAGAGCCTGAGGGTGGTGAGTCCAGTAAAGGCTGAAGCCTGCGGCGGGGCATTTTAGAGTAAAGTATTGACTAGTTTAATAAATAAAAAGGTTTTTCAGACCATGATCTCTCTGGTCTAACTAACATCTTAATTGTGCAGACAACTTGAAGGCCATTTAATCAGGAAAACAGTAATTAATACCTGTAAATACTCTCATTGCACCATGAATGATGTTCCCATCCATACTATGTAATGCTTGGATTAAAATGTTGAACAGGTCAGGCCATGCATCAGGCCAATCAAATGAAGCTATCCGTGACATTGCATAAGCCTAACAATATAAATGAAGAACTCACCAAATTGTTTCTCTTAATTTAAATACTATCTTTTATTTCATAATAAATCAAAGACTATTCTATTTTGATGGAGAACTTACGATCGTAAGCTCTGTAACAGTGCATAACACTACTTACCTGACCTACATATTATTTTCAACATGAAAATGTCTTTTTTCAATCCATATAAACGTTTTTCCACCCACCTAAATCTTTTGTTGAGCCACGTAAAAATTTTTTTTGTCACATAGACCAATGGAACAAATTAACCCAGCTATGTAAACAACTAACCCTCCTACAATACCTATATCATTCAGCAGGCTCATTACCATTTATTGAATTTCACATAGGTTTATATTATTAAAAGAAAGAAGTTAACATCTTCTCATGCCTAACAATGGTTCCAAAAAATTCCACAACTTAATTCCAAAAAGGACCCCCACATATTATTTCCAAAAAAAACACTGTTTTTGCACAGTGCATTACTTACAACACTCGAACGAATCTTGCTGCTATCATCTCGCAGTCCATTAGGTAAATTCTGTCGAATAATATTTTTAGCCTGAAACAAAAGTAAGTAAGTAAACTGGTTGACTACAGTTGAAGGTGACCCGAATGCTCCCTTTTAATTAGCTTTTACACTGAGGTGTAGCGAAGTGCACACTGATCCATACATTACTCCACTTAATCTTGAACCACATCTTATATTGCTAGGGTTAAGCAAGGAGGCATCAAGTGCCAGTTTTTAGTCTTTGGTATGACCCAACCTGTTATTTAACCTGGCCTCCCTTACTGTGGTGAGCTCTCTGCCCAGTAATACAACAGCCGGTTTCAGAATACACCTTATGGACCATTTTTTTACCGTACCAAATTGTGACGTCATAAAATCAAAAAATCACAAAATTTGGGATAAGTGGTGAACAAACAAGTAAAATCGAAACCTTGTATGTATTTTTATATACACTATATGTTGGAAGTAACAAAATTTCAATATTTGGAGTACTTTAGGATCAAGTAATCAATGAGTAGTTTTGATATCTCACTCATACCATCTAATTAGATATTTTCAACGTTTATTATGTATTCCCATATGGTTAAAGTTTCATTTTATACTTTGATGAGTAATTTTTGAATAAATTGGAGTTTAAAATTGTGATCAAAATTGTCCGCAAAGAACAATAAGCGACTCAATCGTCTAAAAAGAGTACAATTTTAGCAAATACTTCACAATTTTGCATGCATGCACTAGATGCTGTTTAAATCACCCGAATCAAAAGTCTAAAAACTGGAGTGATTCAAGATCAGATAAATCATTTTTCAAACAACATCAAATTGGTCCCCACTAGCTGTCGAAATGGTTATGACACGAAATGATATTTCCCTGAGACTGAATGTAAAAATAATGGAATTTCGAGTTGATTTGCAAAATATCTTAATATCTCATTGATTTTTTGATCCGATCACTCTTTAACTAACGTGAAAAAATCAAAGAGAACATAATACGAAAACAACAAAATATTGAAATGAAAGTTAAATTGCACCAGCATGTGATATCAGTGCTCTAGAGGTCTCCTTTTCCAAGGTGAGATCATTAGTAACATCCACAAACACATCAAACACTTCTTCCGGTGCACAGAGAGCATCGCCAGGTACGATGCTAAATTTGTGAAACCTTGTTGACCTAGATTTTTCCATTTTCAAATACTTCCATTTCATTAATAATTTGTATTCTGATATTAGTAAAGATCTCAATAGAATGACCTAAAATACCAATGACTGTTTTGATCCTAACATATTCCATTTATCATGAATTGTATAATTCTGGGTTAATATAAGGTAAGATGAATTTGAAATCTCTATTTTTGTGATGTTAATTCAAACTCATTGTTGCGGTTATGCCGAGAGAAGTTGAAAACAGAAATTTAAAAATGAGTAAAAAATCCTTGATTACTCCAAATTTTCGAACTCCCAATGGTTATTTTATAACCATATGGTCTACCATATCATGTAATCTGGAAATTTGATCCAAAACATTGTTTTTTAAGCAACCAAGTGAGAAAACTTATCTCGATATTAATAAAGATCTCAATAGAATGACCTAAAATACCAATGACTGTTTTGATCCTAAGATACTCCATTTTTCATGAATTGTATAATTCTGGGTAAAACATAAGGTAAGATGAATTCCAAAAATCTATTTTCATGATCTTGATTCAAATTCATTGTTGTGATTATGCCGAAAGAAATTGAAGACAGAAATTTAAAAATGAGTAAAAAATCCTTGATTACTCTGAATTTTCAAACTTTCAATGGTTATTTTGATACCAGTTGGTCTGCCCTAACATGTAAAATGGAAATTTGATCCAAAGCATCGTTTTTCAAGCAAACCAGTGAGAAGATTAAATGAATCTTAGAAAAAAGAAGATTTTCTTGATCTTTTTATACTCCGGATTGAAATGGCTATAACTCAGCCTAAACATTTACTTGAAATCTTGGACAAAGAAAATCCGATAATTTATTTAATATACTCTTAATTTATATTCTAGCACATGAGATTTGTTATACTCAAACAACCTTATTCTAGATTTTTTCTAAAGAGTCAAAAATAGCCGATTTGGTACAGTCAAAAAAAACGTGTCCTTATATGATTCAGTTTAGAAAGATTATTATCACAGTAGATGGACTTACTTGTTCTCCTACTTCTGGGGGTCTAAATTTCTCTTCTGACAGTGACGACCAATGACCATCAACATATTGCTTCAAAATAATTGAAGCTAGCTAGAAATTTAAAGAAGTATATCAATAGTGCATGTCAATATTCTGATCTTTCTGCGCTGAAAAAGACAAGAAAAATGACCAGCAACTAAGTTATGTCTTCTACAATAAACACCCAGGATATTTTGAAAATTTCTTTCATTTCTGATTTCACACAGGGGGACAAGTGTTGGATCTAGGGTGTTTACTAAAAGGTATATTTGAAATATTCATAAATCCTTCAAGCCAAAAAATAGTTTCATTCCACTCGTCCAGCCAGGTGAGAAAGAAAAGGTGAAACCTTCTGAAAGCAATTTATCTAATAAGAACTTAATTTAACAAATAATTTAACTTCATTTATTTGGATTAATTTGAATTGTTATCTGAATTTAGGATATACTAGATTAATTCTTAGTACTTTCTTGGTACAGTCAAACAATGAAAGTTGGCCTTAACTATGGTGAGATCCCCTCAATGGTGAAACTCAATCAACTCATGTAAAAACGGCTAGAAATAGATAGTTTGGACACTTTGATGACCATGCAAAGACTTCTGTAAAGGCACAGTCCATTTTTATGAGGTTTATTTTGTTAACATGCATACAAACATACTGTACCTGACGTATTTCTAGTGAAATTGAAATATCCAAAACAATATCTGTTAGAACAACTCCAAAATCTAAAATAAAAAGAAAATAACAATTATTTACCAAAAAAATTAACAAAGATATTATCTTAGTCCACAGTTTCATTAAATCTTTTGTTTATTTTTTTCTGCATAAATCTATTGTGTTGTTGCTTTTAAAGTTTTAGGACACAAAACACACTACTGGTATATAATACCTGAAGAGCTGTAAAGAAAGTGTAATATTGGATAAATTGAAGAAAGACATATAATGCAAACACATAATCAAAGTGCAAATAAAAAAAACATCAACACTTGTTCAAAAGTTGCAAGAATTGGATAAAGAAAATAGAAAACTTGAAGAATACCCACAGCATCGTTTAAAAAAAAAATTGAGGAATTCAAAAAAGTGGCAAGCAAGAAATTGATGATTGTGGACAAGAACATGGGGGTAAAATGTAAGGAACAATACACTGATGTATTCAGAAGCAGTTAGAGTAAAAACACTGTTGCAGCAGAAGGCATTTGAAAAAAAATCAAGAAGAAAGTTGTAGAGCAAATTTGTAATTTAACATTCAAAGGTGTGTTCAACCCTGGAGTGTGTTCAACATTGGAGAAACTGAAGAAGAAATCAAAGAATCAGACAAACATCAAGATTCTTATTATAGATCACCAAATTCAAATTGATTTAGCTAAACCGTTAAAATTAATTTTTGTGGAACAACCAAAATTTCTTCCTAACAATTTCTTCTGTTATGGTAACTCTTTTCTATGTTACAGACACTAAACATTGTTTGAGCCAATAAAATGATAGGAAAAATGTTCCAAAATGGCAGTTAAATTGAACTCTTATATTCTACCCACAGATGGCAGAGCATAATATGTCATACACAGGATCAATAGCTAGAATAATGTAAGTAGAAATAAAATACTGTCATTCACCTGACTTCCCAGAGGGGGGAAGGTTTCTCAACCTATGGGACCATGCTTACGGATATATGTGCTGCACATAAGGGTGTGATTTTTCATCCTTATGAGTCCCACTAAAGGGTTGCAAAACGGGTGTTTCCAGGTGTTACGCAGGGTCCTGGTGCAGTCCCAAAAACAAGTGAACAGTATTTGGCTAAAAGGTGTGACAGGCTTCCCTCGCTATTCAAACCACTTAGCCCTTTGAAAGTGTTTTTAGTATTTGAAAAAAAAACAGAAAAAAAAGAAAAAAAAAGGTACATATAAGATAAAGTTTGCCCTGACTAGGATCGAACCTTTCAGAACATTTTACCCTCTGATTCCAAGCCGTATTTGCTACCACTGGTCCATCGCCGCTGCAAAAATCCTGTAAATTTTTAATATTTATCACGTGGGCTGTTATATCTACAATACACTATATACACGTCAATTCCAGACAATATGAGGACGCCTACCAGCGTTATCACTTTTCTAAAAATACTTTTATATGGTGAAAATTTTGTTGTCAAAGTTATTAGCATAAAAACAAAAGGTGTCATTCAAGGTGTCCACATACCTTAGGATATGAAAAGTCTGAGACTAAAATAAACGAGAAAACGTTATATGGTAAGTGAATGAGAAGTTATCGGTCTTTAAAAAAGTTATAGATCTTTAAAAAAGGTATCATAATGCTTATGAAACATACTTTAATATAAAGGATTGAAAACATGAAATCTGCTGGCAGCAACTAATGCTTGAATTTCAATAGATGACTTCTAGTTTTCTATGTATAGCCCAAAATAACTGGTAACTTAAAACTTGGGCTACTACACAATCCACACACTACCTGAGTGAGTCTGCTGACTATACGTACATCACTCAATTTAACACTTGGGCTGTTCAGCAAGGTTGTGTACAATAATTAAACCTGTTTACATACTTTCAGTTGTTTCTAATATCTTAATTTGATCTTCGGCATTTCTTCTTTCATGATTATCAATCGATAACCCAGCCTCGAATGTTGATAAAATTGTATGTTTCAAATCAGCATGTTCCATTCCTCCCGCCATTTTGTCTGTTGATTTCCCTACGTAAAAAATTTGCGATCCCGTTCGTATTGTACAACCAAAATTAAAAGTTTTGATTGGCTGGAAATGACGTCATTAAGTATCTATCCTGTTTATCATGTTGAATGCGCGGGAATTTATTAGCTGGGGTTCTAATTATCAAAAAACCAAGTATTTATTAGGTAATAAGCGTTCTGAAAAACTAATGAGTTCCAAAAATATCAAATTAATTTTGTATAAAAACTTTTTGAAAAAGATTATTCAATTATACTGTGTTAATGAAAAACATATGAGATCATTTAAATTTTATTAGTACCCCCGGAATTAAGAATCGCATTTCTCGGAAAATATTTTTGTCTTAAGTATCTTTCCCCAGACACCAGCTGACTACCACAAGTTCGCTTCTTCAACAAAATGAGATCATCCATGGTAAGCTAATTACATCTATCATCCTTTTCTATAAATATCGTTATCACGATAACTCAAGTATTATTTTTTGTAAGTTTCCAGTATTAATGTCACCTTTCTATACTCTTTTAAGCAGTCAAGAACGTTTTGTTTTGACCTGCCTGGGTGTAGCGCATGTCTTGTGTGATGGTTGGTCATGGTCATGACTCATGAGCGCCCCCTGTCAGCCTGTGGTTATCTCTCATCCTTATACCCTTTCAGTTAATGCTGATGGGATTAGGAATCCAAAATCGTATATTGTACTTTTATGTTCCAGCAACCTATCATGTAGTGTTAGGCTTCTCCTTGATCTCCCACCACTAGTTTCACTTTCCAATTATGAAAACTTCTTTGAAACAAAAGATTACCAGATTGGAGGAGCATTTTCATGTTTCCATTCAAACAATATGTATTGCAATCATCATCTTTTCTTTAGGGATTGCTGCTCTTTGAATTTTCTTTCTTGTTCTTTAAGCTGAAAACACATGATGATATAATGATATGATAATACTACATTTTTTCAATTAAAAACATCAAACATTGAATTTAATTTAATTTATTCTGATTTAATTTAACTTACTCTAATTTATTTTAATCTAACTTGGTTTATACAGTTGCCCACAACTCTCATTTGCATATATATAAACAAAAACTAAAGAAAACCTAATGCCTATTTGAGTCCTTGTACCTAACATGGAATGCTAACATTACACTATGATTTCCTCACTGGGTCTGAGCAGTATATAGTTTTCAATAAAACTGTGATTTGTTTTTAGCGCTATTAGCAAACAGTTTCCTTTCTCTTTCTTGCGTTTTACTTGCAATTTTAAAGCTTCGTTTATCAAATGAACTTTCTCTCATGTTTAACTATTTATTTTCAATTTCTCATTGAAAAGTCTGTAAATTTCAAAACATCCCTTAGCTTGATTGTTCATCTTTGCTATGCTAATTTTGTTACTTTCATCTTGCTTTTTCACCCTTGACTCCTACACTTGAATCTTGTTGAATTTCTAGAGTTTCTTTACCCCTTTTTACCTTCACACTTTCTCTTGTGACTTATTAGCCTATTTTCAGTTAATCATTATTTATACTTTCTAAGATAGATAGATACTCGTTAAAGCTTGGTATATCAAATCAACTTCTTCTTGTGATTTACTCGCAATATAAATTTATTAAATTAACTTTCTCTTGTGACTTACTTGTTTTTCCGTTTTAGATCGTGCTATGACATCATATACACTAAAGCTGAAGGAGGCTATTTACATCAGTCTCCTTAAACCCGAGTTGAATAAGCAATTATTCA
>JAUBWS010080999.1:0-12573 GCA_032270445.1 Darlingtonia californica
TCTCCCTTTCGTAATGACATCACAACTGCGCTCACTGTACCCTGTAGGCAGTGGGTTGCTTGGTATGCGTATAGCCCAATCTACAAGTGCTATCATTTTTTAAACACTCTCATTGTGCTTATTGGGCCGTTTTAAGACGTTTTTCGACCATTTGTGGGCTTGTATTAAAGTATTAAACAGCAAATTCGTTCATTTTGTCTCATTGTCGATATTGTAATCTTATTTGGATGTTATTCGGGAAGTTACTCAATAAAAGAATTAATAAGATCCATAAGCGAACTCTTAGATGTGTCTACGATCGACCATCTGATGAATTATCAGAACTACTTCAAAGTAACAATGGGGGAAAATTCACTACTGCAACTTGCAATCCTTATAATGTTATTAATTTTTCGTATCATAAACAAGTTATGTCCTAAGATAGCAAATGATCTATTTAGGCGCAAAAATAATAACTATAACTTACGTTCCAAAAATGAAATCATCTTACCAAAATGTAGAACAATATCATATGGGTTTAAAATCGTGTTCTTCAAAGGTGCGGTACTTTAGAATTCTCTGCCAAACTCAATCAAAGATTCTAACACCATACAAAGTTTCAACAGAAGAATTAAACAGATAGTGGTATCCAAAAACGTGCACGTGTAAAATTTGTACTTTATGTTGGAAATTAAATATTTAGTTATGATATATTTATGATTATTTTTGTGGACGAGTTTAATTCAGTTGGATTTTATTAGTTTTAAAGAATATCTATCTATCTATCTAAGGCAAGACACTACTTTTATATGTTTTATTTGCAACAGACATAAACAATCCGTTTAGCTTTTAAATAGACATAGATACAATGTCGATGAAATTGTATTCAACTTTAGTGTATCAAGTGCAGATGCTAGAGATTATATATGCTTGACATGTCATAAAAATTTGATAAGAGGAAATATCCTTGACAAGTTGTCGCTATTGAGAATCCTCTCAGAAGGAACTACCGCGAAGACGTTCAATTTGAAAGTTTCTTCTCTTAGTTTTTCATTGCTTTTTTCTGTCGTGACAGAGCCACTGATCTTCTTGTTTTCTACTTATGAAACTAAACCTGACCGATAGTCTTCATGGAATTCAAAGTTACAGAAAAAAATCCTCATCTATTTAGTCGCAGAGTATAAGGTATGGAACAAAATTTGGACATTCTCGTGTTTTTTTGTTTTTTTTGCGTTTTTGGTTGTTCAAGTAAAGGTACTTGGTTAGCGACATTAACATAAGCCAATAAAACTGAAATTAAACTGCAAGGTAGTCAACAGAGTACTTAACTCATCAAAGTATTGAACTATAGAGGAGATGTTAAGATGAAAGCCTGAGAGGTGCGTGAGCATGGTTTACTGAAACTTTGATCTAAATTCCTCCCAGTCAAAGTAGTTGCAAGTTGTATAACGTTATCACTCAAATTGGAACCAGAAGATTTTGCAGATTTTAAGTTAGAAGTTTCAAGGCTTTTACTGTTTTGGGGAAAGGTAGGAAGGTGTTGATGCAACAAAGGTAAAACCAGCTGCTAGATTCAGGTGATTCATTCATGGCTTTTAAGATGGCTTAAGGTAAGACCCGAGCATTTTGCTTGATGAATCCAAAGTTGACATTCGTCACATTGGAATGATGGGTGAAAGTCACTGACAACTTTATGACAAATGGCCGAAATGGGACAGATATCCTGACTTATTTAAAGAAGGACTACCCACAAGAACGATTAATGTAAATATCTAATTACAGTAAAAAAAATCTACGGTTAGCGTTTAGCAGCTAAAAACATTGAAGAGGTTTTTAAGATTTGTGTACACTTCATTATTCAAACCATCATAGTCTGTAACAAGTAAGTTATTGAATGTGATCGAAGAATCAATTACCTCTTTCCAAAATGAAGCTTCTAAAGATCTGAAAGATACACTTTTATTGAGTAAGACAAAGTTTTTCAACTGATTTATGTAATTCAAAATTTTGATGTCGATCAAGATGACGTGAAAAATTTCGAAATGCTTGCTGATAGTATGAGTAATATTTGCCACGCTATCTATAGTTTCTATTACTTTAACGTGTTATTAGACTGTCCTACTAGCATAAAAATTGGTACTATTCTTAATTTCAATGTTGGGAGACCATTGTTTGTTTCCAAAGCATTAATACCACATACATCAGAAAATTGTTTTCATGTCAAGCCAGGAAGCTTTTCCATCTGATTTCCACGACTTGGATTTCTTTACCGCTACTTGGCTACCATTTTAAATGCATGTGACAGAAAGCCTCTGCGCAGGAGCGCTAAATTCGTTCCCAGGAAGATTGAATAGAAATCGAAAGATCGAATCAAAAACAATAAATAGGATTGAATAGAAAAAGTATTAGATTGAACTCATAAAATATATTAGATTACCTCAATCAAAAAGATTGAATTGAATCTGAAATTAAGGACTGAATCAATAAAACTGAATTGAAAATGGATTGAATTAAATTATAAATGTTGAATATATAAACGGGCAGGCATACCTTAGCTTAATTGGTCTGTAAGGAAATAATAATCTAGAGCCAAAAGTTTTTTTTCTTCGATAACATTTAGAAGAAATTTATTTCGTTTTAAATTTTACATTTTTGGAAAGCGCTATTTCCTATGGTGAAAAATCGCAATAGTTTGATAATTTTTTGCAGAAAAATAAGCTTTGAAATTTTTTGGATAAGTGTTTTTTGATACACAATGTATGAAAGCTTTAAAAAAAACAATTTTTAATATCTTTTCCATTTGCTTTCTCGACTGAGAAAAAGAGTAAACTGAATTTTACAATTTTACCAGCAAGCATCTTCAGGCAGGGCCGTGGCGAGAAATTTTTCCAGGATGGGTGTAATTGTCAAATTTTGCCGACAAAATATTGAAAATTCTTTTACGAGCATACACGGCAAAGAAGTAGCTTGGTTTTGTGACGTAGGAGGACCCACCATGGTTGGGTCCGACACGCCAGAGAAAATTTTGAACTTTTATCCCTCTAGATTGGCTAAAAACGCATTCCCGACGACAAATTAGTGTTGATAAAACTTTCTAACACGAAATCTAAGTTTTGAGCGCGGTCTACGTGGACCCGTAAAAATTTGCCGACAAAGTACAGAATAAGTAGGATTTGCCGTGTAAAAATACACGTGAAAAATAGATTTTACCAAAATTTATTTATACACGCAAAATGCAATACAATACGAGAAAGAAACGTGAACAGATGAGTTATACTCAGCCGTAAATAAAACTCATACAGTAGACTCCTGGTTTTCTGAACCTGAACTTATTAGAAATTCCCGCTTATTCGAAGCGACATTTATTTCCCGTGGAGTTTTCTTAAAAGTTATTTGAACGTGCAGTTATTCAAAATTTCGTTTATTTGAAATGATTATTTATTCCCTTTAGAAGAAAAACTGTAATTTATTCGAAGTTTTCCCAAAAGTTTTGACTTACATCGTTTAAAAACGTCAAAAATAAACAGAAATAGCGATTTTAACTTTTCGAAGAAAAAAAAAACAGTTGAAACATAAACGATCACAAATTCACGAGTTTTTCAAAATTCTAAAGATTTGGTTACTTCACAGAAAAAAGACTTTCGGAGCATCTTATTCCAAAATGGCCTACTTATTTTTTATACTTTTCTGTGAAAAATTGATAGTGATTTAAAATGGGTCACTTTAAAGTGGACTTTCGGTTGTTCGAAGTTAGTTCTTATTCCCCGTTCAGGTTTGTATCGCGAAATTTATCCGAAAGAACTCCACCTGAAATGTGATGACAAAGTTACCAATATATCAATTACGATTGGGTTAAGTAAATGGTATCATTACCTCTTCATCAACCACTTAAGTGCCGATGACTGTTTATGTTCCTTATGATAATTTTTACGGTCCTGGACCGCGGGGTAGGGACCTAAGAGCTCCGCGACCCATTCGGTCCCCTGTCAAGAAACACACTATGATCAAAGATTCTCAAAATGTTGAAAATTCCAGATACACAGTAGTTAAAGATCACTCTTCAAGTTTAAAGTTTCTTGAAACACACTGTATCATCAATAAATAAATTAGGTTTAAAAAACATAGGTTTAAACATATTACGTAAAATATAATAAATTAATTTTATCAAGCAAGTTACTTTTCAGTTTACAAGAGTAATACCGTATAGGGATGAGTGTTCAGTTGCAAACAGACGACTTAAATAATTGGCTTCATTTTGATCATACTCATTTCGGATAAACCACTTAAGTGTATTAAGTTAGACTGATTGGCCAAACTAACATTTTTGCTCACTTCTGTAAGATGAGTTGCATATCGGTGCTCTCCTAAAAGTAGGTTCGTTTCATCTTTGCAGACAATATGCAAATTATCATACTTTGCTAGTTTTTTACTTTTCCAAATATCCTGTTGGTGCATGGGAAGCTGTTGATCTTTTACCATCTCAAAAGGCTTATGACCATTTCGTGTGTTGTTGAGGATTGAATTCTTATTAATTGCTGAATCATATTCAAAATCTATAAAATAAAGAAACTGTACTAGAGAAACACATCAGGAAATGTTGCATTTACAACATGCTGAAGACTAAATAATGTCAATTTAAATTTAATTTTGGCTGCGACTACTAAAAGACATCGCTAGGTATAATATTCGATTTAACAGCTCTGGACATTCAAAAGCATGTGACATGCACATTCAAAAGCATGCAACATAGACTTTTGAAATCAAGCGATTGTCACATTCGATAGCATGCAAACTGGACATATGAAATGTGAAGTTGATTTTTGTAAGCGTGTGCCACGCAAAGTCAAAAGCATGTGACAGAGACATTTTAAATCATGTGGTGTGGACATTCAAAATGTAATGTTCTTGTGATGTCTATGTAACATGCTTTTGAATCAGTCCTGTTTTGAATGTAACCAATCATAAGTGCTTGATTTATTCTTTTCCTGAAAATGTTCTGAATTTTCAAATGGCTAAGTTTAAGTCAACTAAAATTTGCACATCTTTTTGAAGTTTTATTTCTACAACACTCTAGCAAAACAATTACTGTACCTTCTTAGCCCTGTTTGCGTTAATGCCCTATAAAGAACAATGGCTTTGAATTTACACAAAGCAAGATTTTTAATATTACATTCTAAGTGAAAGTGAATTCTCATTATCACCTGATATACTACAGAATAACAATTGATCTAGCATTTTAACTGTTTAATAAAATAACATATTTAGTCTTGAGTTAGTAAATAAGTCAATAGATTTCTCAGCATAATATACTTATTACTTTGTGTAGATCCCTTGAATTATTCCCATTACCCTGACCTTATACTGTTTGTCTTCTTAACCCATGACCCATGACTATTCAATTTTCAAGAAATTCACTATATTGGACTTGGTTCATTTCACGACCGGGGACTGCTCCCTTGTGCATGGGTCGTGGAGCTCCTAGGTGTCTACCCAGGGGTCCAGGATCATAAAAAAAAAGTGTCTCAAATGTGTTACACTGGACCAATACGGGTTAATAAACTCCTTTTTTAAACTTGGAACAATGCAGATGTTGTGAATATTGAGCATAAAGCGTATAAGACATGCATTGTATTTTTTTGGGTGAAAAGCCTTTATTTTTGGCAAATGACATATTTCTTTATGATTTTCAGGCATATGTATATAAAGTTGTTCCAAGAAACCATAAACCATAAACCATAAACCATAAACCATGATTTTCAGGCATAAAAAGATTTAACATAAGAACAAAATAAAGCATATTTTGTCGTATTATTGGCAACAATTTTTTCGACTATTCAGTCGTCTTGTTAAGTGTTGAGATTGATAATAATTAAAATTTACACTTACTACATATATCTAAATTATGTTAAATTGTAAATAACAAAATAAATGCCTTGATAAGAATCAGAAATTATCTTGATACAAATAATGCCCGAAAGATTTGCCAAGCGTATAACCTTTCTCAGTTTAATTACTGCAATCTGATTCGGATGTTCTGCTAAAAACACTTTAAACAACAACATTATTAAATCGCCTGAATCCAAACTTTATGTGGAAATACTTTAAGCCAACATCGTCCTCGTACTATCTGAGAAAAGGTCTTCTACTTGAACTACCTCATGCCCAAGGAAAATCAAATGGAATTTATACCATTACATTTCGGTCAAATAACCGGTGGAATAACCTGTCTAAACTGTGTTACGTCTACACCAACTTTGCAACATTTTAAAAAGTTGCTATAGCAACACACTATTACTCCTTGTAACTGTAACTTAATAAATAACGACAGGTTCGTGTTTACGGCATTTGCTATTGTAATTTCATTTTAACTGTACCAACTTTAAATGAAGATACACATACAAATACCTTATAAAATGCGCTGTAACCGACAATCAGAAAAGAAAATGAGTACTTTTTCACACAGTAAGGGTACATAAATCTAATAAAAAATGCACTATAAGGGTGTTTTTCAGATGTCGAACACCTGCATGTAAGGGTCTGATTTCCAATCGTGAAATTTGGGTCGCACATACAGTCATTCTGAAAACGAGAACTCCCCTCCGGGCCATATGTCTCCTTCTTACCTTGGTATCTACAGAAATTTTGTGTGAAAGTATTTCTTTTTAGGAGAATGAAAAAACATACTCAATCAAAAAGTAATCACAAACCGCCAAAAATGCAGATTTTTATGTATAATTTAAAATAGCTGTATCTCCCGATCTGACAGAGCCAGATTTTAAACAGCAAGCCAAAAATGTAAAAAAACGAAGTCAACACAAAATTAATATAAGCACATTTTCTTTGGTATCATTTGCATCCCGTAAAAATAATTTCTGTTGAGATATGGTCATCCCGTAAAAATAAAATTAAATCATGAGCATTGCAAAAGGACAAAAGACCTACCTTGTTGACTCCAAGAAACTTTATGAAAGTTTTCACTAGAAAGTCCCGTTTTTCTGTCCTTTTTCCATAATGTGCGTATAACCACTACAAGAACAATGGTCAAAACTGACAGCGATGCTATAACTGCTGACATCGATTTTTCTGTAAGAAGTAAACCTAAAATAAACGAATCGGATCATGCGTTATGGCAATGGGGTTGGTGAAACAGAAACATAATTGAAATCATTCTATAAATACACAATATCACTGTATTGAAATACTTGAGCGACCGTCAACTTATCCTTTCTTTTATTCTATTTGAAAAGAAACTTTTGGCATCGTGCACTGGTAATATCTTTGTTTATAATGGAGGAACTTTTGATTTTTAGGTTTATATACAGGGTGACCACTACTAAAACGGAGGGTAAAAATAAGGATTTTAAGGAGATTTCATGAGAAATTTCCCCAATTTTTAAGGAGATTTGGTCCTGAACGATAAAATTTTCCTTAAAAAGCAAGGAGAATTAAGGAGAAGTCGTCACTTTCAAAAAGAATCTTTCTTTTTCATCAAAAGTTACATCATTACATAAGATTCAAAAATAAGCCTGAAAGAAAATTATCATTTTTGGCAAAAAATTAGTACTCGTATGTCTAGTTTCTGAAAATGTAAAAAATATTACCACAGTCAACAAATTTTTGATGACGTCAGCATTTTCATGAGGCTTTTTCCAAAAAAAAGGTCTTAAATTCAATTTCATTTAAAATTTTCACAGAATATTTAAAACTGAATTTTGTTCACTGAAACAAGACGGCATGCATTAGTTATTGAATTTTTTTCTATGGGGGGGTAAGTTTTACCAACCTTTAACCGGAAAAGGGTTAAAACTCGGTCTGAGTAATAAAGAAACGTCTTTTTCCCATTAGGAATTGAAATGTTTAGATATTATAAGTTATACTTACTCTCAGGGCACTTGTACTCGCAGCATTTTCCTGGAATTCTTTCAAAACCCTGACAAGATGGTCTTTCGCATTGCATTATTACACAGTTTTCTGCACGTCCATTATTACAAAAGCATCGCTTACATTCAGAATGTCTCGGAGTGAAATATTCACCGTGTCCAAAATTGTTTGCGTTTATGTCAATGCAATATGCAAAACCTAAAATTGGGGAAAAATACCTTAATGCATGTTGTATTAAATAGTCGTTTCTGGACACCCTTGTGAAGGCAACGGCTTTTAGTTGCAATAAAAGAATAACAAAATGCAATTACTAACTGGTAAAACGCAACAAAAAAATTCTTAGGTAAATTCATTTTCATTTATAACATTATTCCCGTTCTGAATTGCCTTTCAAACGAGCCTTCTAACTGTTTAGATAGAAACGGAAGAAGTCTTGTGTGTATGAGAAATGTGAAAAAAGTCAAATTAAAGTTACCTAGTGGTTTTGTCGTCATGTTTGATTTTATTTTCATCGTCTTGAACGACAAACGTCATTCGAAAAGCAATTATTTCTTACTTCTTGTCTAAAACATGAAGAAAAGTAAGTTTTCAAATCTGAAGAGACTAATCACAAACAGTTCTTGTACTCTATAATAATACGTTAAATCAAAAGAATCAGCCGTCGAGGTAAGCACAAAGTATTACCTGTTCGTTAAGGAAATTTTCAATTAACTAAATTTTTTGAAGGAAAACATCAAAGTAATCAACAAACGCAAATCTTTCACGGAACATGTACGAAAATCTGGTCTCTTGTGTTTCCTCTCCATTTGAAAAAAGAAAAACTATCGCGAAATCTGTCCGTCTCTATTTGAAATATCTATTTTTTTAAATATATCATTTTCCAGCTGGAAAAATAAAAGAACAAATATTTCATGCGAAAGAAACTAATACACAGCACATATAATGAAGATTTTGTATGAAAAGAACACTCCTAAATTTATAAGAATAAAAAAAGTGAACAGACAGAACACATCTTTATTTCAAGGAGAAAAGGTCGTTGTGAACACAAGCACATTCGTGGAACAACATGTACATGCTTTCATCCCGCCGACTGTTTTCGTAACTAGTTGTTTCTGGAGATTCAACATTTAATTTATTTTAATACAAACAAAGTTCAACAAAGAATTATGTATTACTTCCATATGGCTTTGAAAACCAACATCACCTGCACAGACTAGAACTATGTTTGTTCCTAATTAGTATAGAGTTAATTACATTTCACCGCTAGAAGAAAATCTAAATAACTGCTACTTTTAATTAATTTCTTTTATAAAATATGGATGTTTTAGAGCATCATAATTAACTGTCTTCTCTTCTTTCGTTGGACATGAAAATCATTTCAATTTAATAAGCACTTAAAAACACCGTAATGAATAACATATTTCTAACATATTTCTCTCGCTACATTTACAATATTTCTATATCTCCGTTTTCGCACACTCTACAAGAAAAAGGTTTATCGTGAAGCTGAAAAATAACAAATCAAAAATGAATCAACTCAACCTGCTGTTACCGTTTAAATTATGTATACAAGAGAAACAATACAAAGCTTGCTTTGTCGAATTTAAAATAAGTAAGTAAGTCGCAGAGACCTGGTATCATCAGCCGTACGATGAAGAAGTCTATCCCCTTCTCAAAACACTCTTCCCGAAATATCGTTTATTATTCATTTGTTGCTGGGTTCTAATACCGGCCTTATCGTTTCTTAATAAGAATTATACTGCACCAGAAAACATCTCTAAGGACTATAAAAACTTTAACTGATCGTAGCAAAAATCAACATATAAATGGTAGTTCATGAAAGGTCTACTGTGCTAGATCCGTGCGATTGGTTGCTAAGGTGGAGCGTCATACCAACCAGCAGTTCCAAGCAACTTACGCACACATCCGATTATCTTCCTCGCTGCTCTAGCTCGTGAATGGATGAGCATGAAGGTCGGGATCCAACCGGGAACTTTTGGATGGTAAACACAATACTAACTTTATTATTGTTATTACCAAACAAAAAACACCACAAACCGAAAACACATGTTCTTTGGGGAGCGAAGGAAGTGAGGGCTTCATGCCAACAGTGATTGCAAGTTATTTTGCAAGCAGGATGAAGTGTTAATGGGGAGACTGAGGGTGGAGTCTGGTTGAGGGCTTGTCTCTAGGTTTTATTGTTTTTTAATTGTGTGGCACGCGGATTTTTGTGGAAATGTTTTTTGTGGACAGAGTTACAAAAGCATCCAGCGAGCCCAAAATTCAAAATATCTGTTCTTTTTTTCCAGGAAGGCCATCTTGACAAAAAATCCAGAAGACACATGATGTCACTAGAACACCTAATAAATTTCAAGGAGACTAGAGAACCTGGTCGAACACATACGAATTTTCCAGGAGTCTATACAACCTGGTTGAACACATATGGATTTTTTAGGAGTCTAAATAACCTGGTCGAACACATACGAACTTTCCAGGAGTCTATAAAACCTCTTCGAGCACCTAGTAGTATTTCTCCAACGGACTATTTCGTAGAGTAACAGGTTTTTCATAATCTCCAGGAGACCGAAAAAAAAGACTATCGAACACTTCGTAATTTCCAGGAGACCAAAAAAGACTATCGAACACATCGTAATTTTCCAGGAGACCGAAAAAGACTATCGAACACATCGTAATTTTCTAGGAGACTATTCTTTCCCGAACACATACGAATTTCTAGCAAAGGTATGCCCTCCGAACAGATATTTTGCAAAAATGACTCGTTGGCTGCCTTCGGAGTTATTTGGGTTTTTCATGAGTGTTAGCAATTGAAGTCATCATTTCTGCTTGAGGTCAAACCAGAGACACTTAGGAGCTCCTCAGTCTCTTTGCTGGCTCTATGCTGGCCGGGCTGAGTTCCCTCACCCTCTCATGAGATTGTTGTTAAAACGAAAGTTTTATTATTGTTATTGTTATCATCATTGTTATTATTATTTTATTTGGTAAAGAAGGTCATAAATATTACAGTAAAACACTTTTGTGGACCTACTATAGTGTAGAACAAAATAAATAAAGTTATAAAAATGAAAAATGAAAATAAGTGTGTGCATTTTGAATATAAACACAATAATAAAACTACCACGTATTATAAAACATTTATTTGATAAGAGGAATAATATCGAATTTAGAAAAATTGATATAGTTAACCCTATTTTAAATGGGCTTAACTAACTAGATAATCCTAACTAAGCTATCTAATTAAAAAAAGCCATTTGAAATGCCTTAGGAATTTCCTTTTTATAATTTTAATACGCTATTCATTCAAATCGTTTTAATAAACTGTTGACGTAAAAAAATACATAAAAATGACCTGAAAAATGGAAAAACATTCTTTCATGAGACACTATAAAAATACAAGCGTTGTTACCTAATAGTTATCTTTGACACTAGCAAGCTCAGATCAGAAAATCTCTGATTGTGTAGATCGATCTTTATTTCTTATTTTGTGTAATGAAACTCTTCCGACAAGAAAATCTTTTGACCGTATAAAAGTTTAGTCTTTTCTTTGGGAAGCAGCATTTTATAATCGACAGTTTTTTCCGACAAACGATTTTTATGAAAATCACCTTATCAACCTATTTTTTGCTTTCGCTTAATCCACTCTCTGTCTTAATTTCGGTATTGCTCCACAATCATAACATCTTTTGGTTTCCAACAAGTCTTTTTCGTTGGGCTGTAACATTTCCAATGCCAAATTTTACAATCACTACTGTGTTTCCACAATGAGTTGATTCACAGTATACTTCAATGATGAAGCCTAATAAAGCCGTAGTGAACTTCAACTTTCCAGCTAGTAGAGTGAGCGAGCAAAACTACGTTCTTACATAACATACATATTCTTAGATGGGATCCCGTCTCATTCCCTGCGACAGATTCTCAATCTCGGAAAGTTTTTCCTTCTGAGATTGTTGGAAGAGGTAAAATTAGATGTGGCATCCAGAGTAAATATTCTGGACGAACATAAAAAAAGGTTTCGTATATCAAACGTAGAAGTTATGTGAAATATGATCATATGTTACGAATCAGCTAAGGTTGAAGTTTATGTATGCCAAATACCATAAATAGAAAAAGTGTTGGTATTTTTCATCTTCGTTTTCTTCTCAAATTTCAAAATTTTCTGAAATCGTTTTTGTAAAAACATATTAATCCACTCTGCCTTCACAACTCACGCCCGAGTCATGACCCAGTGTTAAAAGTGTATAACGCTTCCTCTGAATAAGAGATAAAGCTTAGGCACTTCAAGACTTAGTACGTATGACGTACTTTCTCCCATAATAAACTTGCCATTCAACAGTGGAATACTATTCTGCTTATTAATCTACTTATTGTAAACCGTATGCTAAAATCTCTATTCTAATTTTGAACTTCTGTATCAATAAACAGGGTTGCTTCATCTCACATCGCATCCTACTTATAGATTTTCATTTCTAGCTGCGATTTGTCCCTTTTTTATATTAAATAATAATCCATGATAATCTACTACCAGAAGCATCCAACGAGCCCAAAATTCAAAATATCTGTTCTTTTTTTCCAGGAAGGCCGTCTTGACAAAAAATCCAGCAGACACATGATGTCACTATAGAACACCTGAAAGATTTCCAGGAGACTATAGAACCTGGTCGAACACATACGAATTTTTCAGGAGTCTATATAACC
>JAUBWS010081010.1:0-12573 GCA_032270445.1 Darlingtonia californica
ATGTTTTACTTTCTAAACAGTTTTGAAATGTAAATACTCGCTGAATTCAAGCTAAGTCAATAGCATTGTGTATGTCAAAGAAGAATTTTGTGAAGAATTCAAGTGTTTTTGCGATTGTTATGAACTGTTTGGATTTTGCAATTTTGATTTTTGATTTTTGATTTTAGCATCGTTGCATTCTCACGAATCAGCGGTATTTTCATAGCAGTTTAGTGATTTTCCTAAGATTAAAAAGAATACCGCCTTTTGAAATTTCGAGTGGATTTAACTTAGCAAAACTTTTCGTCACACTACAAATTAAACGTTATGTTATTATGGGTGGTGTTCCTAGGTGTGCCCTAAGATGTAGAGTCGATATAGCATGTGTTTTTGAGTCTCGTCGCGTAATGATTTTCATGTTACGCTAGCCATTTTTTTTGTAATGGTAGGAAAATGTGACCAAGATAGAGAGAGACTGATGTTTATATTATTGATAGCCTCACTATCCAAGCCCGTTTGACAGCTGATCGGTTGTTTCAAAGAACATCCACAGACAGACATCTCTATCAGATCGATAGGTATGTCTTATGTACAATATAATTATAACCACATCTTGAATCAGCATGCAACCAAAATGACATCATTTACAGAATTATACTTCCTTATTGCATCAGACAGACACCATGTACCCAAAAATAAAATCTATATGTGTGTCCGTTGTCTCGGGTAGGGAGGTAGAGAGTCTTTACTAAAACTATTTATAGACGAATAATGGTGTTAAGACTCTTTAATGAAGTGGTCTAACGGTACTAACTAACGAGTATTTACTTATGATAAATATGGTATAATCAGATTCAGCCTTTTGTGGTGTCTCTTGATGTTAATTGTTAAATAAAGTGGATAGAGAGAGAGAGAGACAATGACAGTAAGTCTCTGACCGTCTTAAAGCAGTCATATTAATAGGTATTTCGCAATGTCCTTTATATTGATGTTAGCCTCAAAAATTCCCTCGATGGTTTGTTAAAATCAGATAAAAGAAACCCTTTATTCAGTTACGCATTAATGTTGTTATAATACATAGTATGTGTATAGAAAATTAAAAGTCTAATGATTGAAGTCTTTCAAAGCATGATAAGCATGTTTCATAATGACGAGCGATCAATGTAACTATTTGGTTTTCCAATTGATATATTAATGACGTGAATAATGGTCTTACTAATTATTAGCAATTTATCTTCCACCATAATTGTTAGAGTAACTGCTTCTTGGAATGATTCTACTCTTTTTCTGCTCCGATGCGTTTATAAAAAGGTTGAGATTCAAGTTATGGTCTTCTTTATGTTTAACTATCCAGTGATTAACAGAAGGCGGTTGGAGTCTTAATTGTTTGGGAATGTCAGGAGTTTTTCAAAATGTAGAGCGAGGGGTCTATTTAAGCGTTGGTTTAGAATTTTTCTACTGGTTTTGGAGTTCTTATTTAACACCATTCTTATTGAATTTGTGTCAAAGGTGGAATTTTTTTATAAACTATTAAGATTTATTTGAGGCAAACACCGTAAAAACACCATTAATTTCAGTCAATTATCCTTGACACTATCTCGTAGTCGATGACCGAAAGTTAATAAACAGGGGGAATGATGTCTTAAAAGTACTTTGGAATATGACGAAATTTGATGAAACGTCCCTTACCCCTCTCTTAGGCACAGATAGTATTAGTTTTATTTGTCACTGAGGCAAATATGCAACTGATAGATTTTCGAGTTTCAATTGAAAGTAAAGTCTGTTCAAATAGTTTGTACGCTTTTAATTGTTGAATGTAAGTTTTTATTCAGGCAAATAATTTATTACTATAAAGAATAACCAGAAGTTTCAACGTCTCTCTTATGATAAAGAATTTTCACTCTTATTGACCTCTTATTCCTGAGGTATTCGACCTTTAAGTTTGAAGTTTTTAAGAATGTTGAAGCTTTTGGTTATTATTGATAACGTTAGATAGCTTGGGACGCGTGAAGTTATAATCTTGAGAATGGAAGTCGCAAAATGAAGAAATGAAAAAATGAAAACAACCAAAATGTACCTCTTTTTGGAATATTGGAATTGCTTACAATTTGAATAGTAGTGAACCTGAACCTTTTGCGATTCTCATTTCAAAACAGCTTTCAAAAATATTTGTTTGATTGTCTTAGCAATGAAAATTCCCATTAAGTTATGTTCAAAAAACTGACTACTCAGCATAAAAATGATCCACAACTTTCATCCTTTTCTTAAGAAGTCTTTGTAAACAGCTTTTTCCATCCTAACAATGAAAATTCATTTCATTTCTTCATTTTTCAACAATTGGGGGGGGGGGGATCTTTGTACTAATTTCAAGATATTCAATAATACCAAATCCTGTTAAGCTATAATGACAAAATGACATTCAAAAAATAAAGAAGTGTGCATACTATTTTTGCCCTAGTCTATCAAATATACCGCTCCGGACTTTTTGCCCTCCTCCTGGTCTATCGGCTAACATCCACAAACGAGTGTATATCAAAATCGTAAAATACGGAGCATGCGCAGTAGCTATTTCGACCATAACAATAGTAGTACCACAACAACATGAAAAAGGACCAATCACGTCGCTTTGTTACGCGCACTATTAACCAATCAGCGTTACTATTTTAAACAATCGAAGTTTAATGTTTATAGTTTCCAGGCTTCTAAATTACTTACCTTTGGACGTCTGCCGATAGATCAAGATAGATCGTTCCCTGGAACGGTTTATCGGATATACTATTATTACGCCAGACTTTAATTAACTTGTCTGGTGATTTTAAATGAACATATTGAGACTATTTTTGTTTATCTCAAAAAATAAAAGATGCTCCCAATCGATTATAACGTTGATTTTAAAGATCTGTTATCTTGTCTTGGATTAAATTATTTAAGTGTGTCGTGACTCCTTTCATGAAATTCTATTTTTGCTCTTACGTTTTTTCGTGGTCGGATGTAATTTATTCAACTATTCTTCTTGGAATTGTTATAATGATTAATGGTCATCAGTTTCTGTTTTATTGTGCCATTGACTATCACTGAGGCAAAACGAAATTGATTTCCTTGTTGTTTGGTGGCTTTTTAATTTTGTTTTCTGAAAATCTTTCCGATTTTTTTGTTATTCTTTCCAGATATTCTATGTTGAAATTTCTTGTTATTCTTTATGTTACGGATATGTGCAACTTTTACCTATATTACTTTTGTGGTTAAAAGGTAGTCCTTTCGATCAAAATACTAGTGAAATTTTAGTGGGAGGTTATTATATCTTAGAAATTCAATAATATTTGAGTTTCTGGGATACCAAAATTTCTTGACAGCACAAATCATGAAATTGCTTTTAAAAAAAGTACGATTGTATAAAATTTCATTTTATTGACATGTTTCGCTCCCTCACTAAGCTTCGTCAGAATGAAATTACAAAGAAAGCTAGGTCAAATACTTATACTCACAAATAGACAATTCAAATTCATTTGGGAATTTATACTAGGCTTTCTGTGTAGGGTTCCTAAGTGTTCAATTCTTAAAATTATACAATGCTTAAAATTTCAGTCAAATGCATTAGGCACCGAATAATATTAGTTTTATTTATCACTAAATGAAAATTTGCTGCATTCGACGAAAAAAGGGTAATATTCGAATTTACTGGTGATTCAGTGAAAAAAAAAAAACAACAACGGGAAAATAACAACCGGCAATTACCAGTGAGTTTCCTTGTAAAATCAGTGGTTATCATTAAAACCATTATGCTTAATACTCAATGCAAAAAAACTGTATAATTCAATAGAGTATCTAGACAAAAAAACAATACTATCAACTTTTTTCTTCAAGGTTGTTGAAGAGATACAATGTATAAAAGAGGTACTTTTTTTAGATCAAACGAAACTTTCACCACGTTTCTCAGTCGAATTTTAATTACTGCTATGTAAATAAATGAGTGAGTCTCTTGGAGCAATTTTCCATAGTTATTCATAAAGAAATGTAAGAGCCGTGGCCGAGTTGTTAAGGATCGCAGCTGTGACTCGCAAAGTTCACTGTTCGAAACCCACACCTAAAACAATCGGTGGCGAAAATTGCCTTGCTTTTAAATTCCACATGGCCCCCTTTTAGGTGATTGACGAGGTAGGCTGGCACTATGGTACATAAGTACATCGTAAAAATCTTATTTTAATTATTGTTCTCCCATGTATTAGTATCAGATAAGCACTGTGATTTCCTATCCTCCCATAAGAGCTGATATCACGGAGGGTTCACTACCTATCCACATATTTGGCATTGTATTTCTTTGATTTTATAGAAAACAGTATAAATCCTGGGAAGGGGATACACAACCATGGACCATAATAGGTATGTGTCACCCGAAAGAGTAGAGTTTTTGGCGCCCTTCCAAGTTCAGCTAAGCATTTCTACTGCTAGTTGAAGCTCGTGTTTAATTTTGGACTATTGTTAACCTGTTATAGAAAATATAATTATCAAATGGTGCGTCGTAATGATATCAGCAATTTCCATGGGGTTTCTAAATGAGCAAGTAGTGTATCCAGTTAGCTTTTACGAAAAGGCATGTTAGAGAAAATTGAAACAAACAAACTAACCATGAATGACGGTTCGCTTGTGGAATGTAAACACAAACATGATCATGACGTTAAGGTTTAATAATGTAAATATAGTCACGAATTTAGTTGTGAAATGAAAGATCCAATGTTTTACTTTCGTCAATTTCACATAACTTAATGCTAGCGAACATGGGGTTGAATTATGTTCAAACTAGAATTACCATTTTTTACACTGTATCCAAGTTTATTTGTCATTCTAATCCACCTTGTTTTCATTGACAATTTTATGTCAACAGAATCCTTATCCTAAGGGACTTATATCGATGCATCGTTAATGTAAAAAATGCTACTTATCACAAGGGATTCCGGGTTGTCGATGACAACAAGGCGGAGCAGGACAAAAAAAACTCGGGAAACGTCAAATAATTTTCAGCTCGTTGAGAGAAATGTTTTTTAGAATTTGTCAAACTTTAATATTTTTTATTAGTGGTATTTGCGAGCATTTGCATTGATGATTTGATTTTGCTAAATAAACAAAATTGAAATATTAGGTGTCTATTTGCTATGGTATGTTTTATAGCAGGAAACTTAAAATGAAACGGATAGTTATGTATTCTATTAAATCACGGAGTTTTAAAATATATATTCCTGTCTTACTTTAGTGCAATATATTATCTGCACTCGATAAAATTCTTTGGAAATATTTTGTTCTATGTAGTTGGTTCCCAAGGGCTCAATTTTTTAATGAATAGGATACATTAAGAAATTCATTAAGTGAAAGTGCAAATACGTCACGTTTGATACATTAAGAAATTCAATAAGCGAAAGTGAAAATACGTCACGATTCATTGTTTTTCAAGTTAAAATAAAATTTTCGATTGTTACGTAAAAGAACATGTCGTAATCGGTGAAAGTATCGTCAACAAAAAAATTCGTCACATTTCCAAAAATCTCTAATAGTTTCTTTAAGATGAAAGTAAAATCTTTCGTCCGTCGCTTAGAATTCCGTCATTTTGCTGCCACAATTTAAACCGATGAGCTAAATGCCAATGTTTTGTCTACGCTTCGATTTTGCAATCTTGTTTTGTCTGTACTTGTAATGCCTACTTTCTACTGTTACAACCCAACACATGCTGATCTCTTGACGTGGGTACATTTCCTTTTTCATTCCAAGGTATATCGTAAGATATTGGCAAAAGTATTCCCTGTTGTATTGTATTTTATATAAGTAAAAGTATTTTAACTGTCTCTTTTTGCGTAATCTTTACTTTTCTCTGTAGTTCCTATTGTAGAATATTGCAATATTTCGTGCGTTGGATTTAACCTTTTGCGTAAAGCAAACTAGAAAACAAAAACAAACTTCTGACATAGAAACAGAGTATGACGGATAATGTCTGTTTATTTGATATGCTGGTACATTGGTGTGGGGCTGGATAAAGATCTGATGGGATCGTTGATCCGTCCAATTGGTTAAAGAAGCTGAGCTTAGAATTCGATGGTTCCGCAAGATGAATGTTTTTCTGTCATTTAGTTTACTCGACAAAGTAGGCCTTATTATAGAAGAAAATTCCTTCCTCCCTGTTTCAAAAATTACCGTTTTTCAATTAAATGTTTCCTTTATCTAAATATGATGTCTGTGTGGTCAGGTACTGTTTGGTTGTAATTGTTCGTTTAATCTGAAGTAATGTCCGTTTAGTTGAAGTAATGGAAGGTTACCATGTACTTAGAATTGTGTTTCGATGAAAGAGGAAATGTCTGGTTTTTAACTCTGTTGGCTGATTAATTGAAACAAACTTTTAGAGACACATCGCAAAGAGCTGTTTTATCAGAAAATAGCCTTTTTTTGCCCCAAACCCGCTTGGAAAGTCAGTACAGTGACCTTAATAATGGTGGCTGACAACGCCTGTCAAATTAAAATATGCCCAGGGCGAAAATATTTGATAACCTGTAACCTGACCTGTAACTCTCTATGTAGCTGGCCATTTCATGATCAATTTCAAAATAATGTCGAATGGTTCGTAATCTTCTATACCCGAAGTCTGACCAACAGTACTTTGTTTCGAATTATTAACAAAATTTGAATGGCGTTAGGTTGACGTAGCAAATAGTATTGTGTAGTGTTGAAATTGAACATCGTTTGGGTGGTTCTTAAATTTAACTTTATCATATGCTCATAACCAGTGTCACTTAGGATGACCTCAGAATGACTCATGTATAATAATTATACTTCGAATACGTTCAATCACTTAGCCACTCGGCCAGCTTATTTTTTATAACGGTCGAGAGAAAATTGAGTGAGATTATTTAATAATTTAATCAAAATCTTTTAAACTGTAGGACAACTTTTTCTTTAATCTTATAAATAAATAAGACAAATGAAAAAATACCTATTAATAAACCAACTTTCTATTTTTATAAAATGATTGTAATTATTCGGGAATGACAAAAGGAGATTTAGAGGTCATTCTACCGATTTGACGTCAGATATGGTCCTAAATTACCCCCGTTGGAAGTGATGACGTAAGTATTGTTTTTTTTCTTGATGAGCACAAGAATGTTAAAAGAGAGCATTAGCTTTAAATTGAATTGAAATTGGATTTAAAAAAATTTAATGACAAGGTTATGATACGAGTAATTGTAATCACCTGGCAGTAAGAAAATAATTTACAATAATGGTTTTAGCCCTTTCATTAATGTATTTAATTTGATTCCCTTGAGAATAAAGTTAAAAACGCTGATAACAAGATGTTTTTTAACGAGCAACGCTTGGAACTGATCGATTGTATCAGAGAAGAACTGAGAAGATGTTGTTTTAACGTTTTTGCCCTTTGAAGCCTTACTTATTCTTTTTGTATTTTATTATTAACACAGTGAGTCAGTGTAAAGCATTTTCATTTTCTTAGTTTGTTATTGTGGCAGCGTACTGTATGTGGTATTTTTTTCTTTTTAAATTTCCATTAACATGTGAATACATAACTATATTTTGCACTATAAAGATACAAGAAAAGATAAATCTTTTCCGCAGAAATCGGAAAAATAACTGCTATTCTATATTATATGAAGAGGCATAATCCCTGCGTTTTCCTGTTATGATTCTTTGTTCTTCGTTCCTCCCACTTGGCAGATGTTTGCTTCAATATTTTACTTGTGTCCTAAACCCGATTTCATCTTCCAACGTATACCTTTGTGCATATTCCTGTTGCTATTGTGACATGGTCGGCTTCAAGAAGTTAACTTTTGGCAAACGCGAATGACAAAAACAATGAGTGATCATGTTGATTCCAATTTGATGACAATTCGTCTCATTTTGCTAAGCAATAATTATGCGTTGCACTATTCATTAACTGGGTCATTATCATGGCGATTTGTTGCAATTAGTCATTTTTATGTGGTTTCTTATACAAATCGGTATTCGTTGGTGTGACATTATTAGGAAACGTCATCTTCCTCGTATGGAACACGATGGATAACGAATGATCTCTCTTGTTTTTATATTGTCATGCTGGGGATCTGTTAGTCTTGTGAAGAATCGTTTTCGTCTCTCTTGGACTCATTTTGCAATTTCATTACATTCTGGTTTATAGATGGATAAATCTTAATTCTTCTGTGCTAATTATACGTGGATTTTATTGTTTCAAAAAGAAGATTTGCAATGTCGCCGTTTTTCTTTTTTTGCTTTCGCAATTTCAAGTTTGATATGAAATTTTAAATTGATATTTTGCAATACTATTGTGGTATGGGATTATCTGATAAGAAACGATCTAAGGCTGTTGGTTGTTCTTATTTTCGTTAGTTGTGTTCGGATTTAATTTTTCTTATTTTATTTTTTTATCGCTCTACCCTTTATTAATACAACAAAATTTAAAGCTGTTCTTACACGGGGTAAAGAATCAAGGAAAATATAAGGCTAAGATACAGGTTCGAACTTTAAGAACCACTTTTTCATGCTATAATTTGTCTGTAGTACCAAAGACCTTTTTTATTCGGTGTAGTTCTTAACAAAGTATATTTAGGAAAGCAAGGTATTTTAAAATTATAAAAGTTAGGCCAAAAATGCCAAACTCCGACGTCAATCAAGGCGTAAAAATAATATACTTCATTTTGTATCACTGACAACACAGATTTTTGCTAGTTTGATTATACAAGTACATTGTTTTCTGAGAGGTATAATTTCTTAAATTTCTTTTTGTGATTCTCGTTTAATAACAACATCAATCTTCCATGCTAATGGGAGTACTTTGCGCTTAACATCGCTACGGACCGACCGGATAATTAGGGTGCCGCTGCCCTATCATAACTGAATGACTAATGGTTAACTAAATGATAAATGGTTACCAAAATGGTACGAAAACTAAACTAAATGGTTTTTATCTTTGTCTTCGGAAATCTAGATTGCCTTGAATTGTGGCTAGAGATGATTTATTGCCCTATTTCAAATTGCAATGTCATGAGTAATTAATCAATTAACTCCAATAATCAATTAACTCCAATAATCGCAAAATAGGCAAAAATGCACACCGAATTTCACAAAAATGAAATGAGGAATCAATTTACGAAGTCATTGGTTTTCTAAACTCAAATTGAGCTTTCTCGAGTGTTTTTTGTTTTTTGTTTTTTTTTTACTTTTGAACGGATAAAGCCCGCTGCTTTTCAAATAAACATGCTTCGTTGACAAAAAAGACTATCCGAATTAATTTCAATCACTATCTTTAAAGAATTGACGATCTCATAGATCAAATAACACCGATGAGATAAGAAGAATTCAATGCCAAAATTTCAGTTTTATTGACGTTGTATTTCCATCTGAAGCCATCGTCTTCCAAGTTCTAAAAGTGATTTTCGAAAAAAACTAACTATTTAAAAATCCGATAGCTCAGCTTTGGATTTTGCCAGAGAAATGCCAAAAATTTCGTTTCTTTGTTACGTGAAGATATATAATGATAATGATATAGCAAGTCGTTTGCTTGAAAACGGTGTCGCATCTTGCAATTACCAAATGGGTGAAGAATTTTGTCTTTTTATTTGCAACTTTTGACGTTTTAGCGACTTTTTTGTTCTTATTGTTAACATTTTTAACGTTTTATTAACGCTTGAGAATTGGTCTAAACATTAACAACCTAGCAAAACATTTGAAGGGCGTATAACAAAGGCTTTTTTGATACCAAACTCTGCTAATGTGACGAAAACAAGGCAGTCAATTGAAAGAAATGGTGATGAAAATTTGAATACTATGGTAACCAAGAAGACTGTTAAATGCTATGCTGCTGGTGTATATACACTACATTAGAAATTACCAAAATTTCTCCGACTGCTGGCGAAACATCAACAGCTGAAAATCTACTTTCTTTTACTTGGATTACGAAGCTTTAATGCCGCAGTGCCTTGAAAATAAAAAAGCAGGTCCCCAGATTTCTTAACAAAAATGTTCGGTTTTTAGAGGTTAATCAGTTTAAGAACAGGTCTACACCAAAATAAGGTCCGATGATATAAACAATCACATCCTCTGGTCGATTTTTGTGTGTAACTTGTTAAAATTTTGTGAAAATACCGCTATGTCTTTGAAAGCCTCATAAATCCAACCCTCTTATACCTCATGAACTTGTGCGAATGGACCTAATTATATTATTATAATTTGATACCAAACTTAATTCATCTGCTTGGAAAGTCGTAATTTCGTGCGTTCTCTGGGTTGAATTTGTGACATGTCTCACAGGAAAAGGGGAACATAGATCAGTGATTTTTATCACTGAAACAAGAAAAAGGGAATCAGGATAAGGGTTTAAATTCGATTCTGATTATGTCAAATTTTTAATTTTTGATCAATCAGTTTAATCCGAAAAATATGGAACATTATCATTCTCTGCAATGTTAAACTTTTTTTAGTTTTTTTTTTTTTTTTTTTTTAATTTTCAGTTATTAACAACAACAACAATTTAGATTTTGTTTAATTCTTGATTTCGTAATAATAAGTATTTAAGAAGAACGAATACACAATGTACTTAAAGATTTTCCATATTTTTTAATGTGATTATTGCTATAAAATCCGGTACCAACGTAAAAAAAATTGCCGCCTGTATTTTATGAAATTGTATCATGATTGATGTGCTGAAGGTCGCTAGTTTGTAATTTTCTTTATATTTCTGGGAGTGCATAAGATAAAACAATTATCCAACACAGTGTAAATAGAGACTTACAACGCTGGAGGACAAAAACCGATATGCCAGTACTTACGAAAAAGTTTTTCGCTCCACAACAAAATCATTTTTACATTTATGTTGACGAAAGCACCCTAAAAGATCTTTCAATTTAAGATTAGTATTCAACTATGAATTTTTTCTGTTTTCCAAGTCAACAAAGTTTGGCGTTTTAACAGCGTGTGCAAATGTAAGATTTGCCAAAAAACCCTAAGTGCGTTGAGTATTACTGATGGTTTTGGATGTCCTCTAGATTTCTCTTGATCACTTAGTATTTCCTGTTCTTTTTTTTTTCTTTTTTTTTTCTGTTTTCTTTATTTAAAATGTTTAACTTTCAGTTGTTAACAAGTTTTTTTGTATTGGCCAATCTAAAAGTATGTCTCATTGATTTCCTTGGCCATGTCAAATAAACCTGAATTTTGTTAAAAGTTATAGAATCTGCCACTTTATTGCATGAAAGGAAACATGAGATTTGATAACTGTATAACCTTTTTTCTATTCATTTTGTCACTTATTCAAGCAAAACAAAATAGTTGAAATAATAGAATTGAAGTAGAAGAGTATTAAATATATGAAAAATAATGTGGTTTGGGAGCAGCAACGATATCACAGAAGATGTTCGGCCCGCCCGTCGGAGGAGTGTGGTAATGAGAGACATTAATCGTCGTTTGAAAAAGATACGCCGTCAAGTTGTAAGCTTTGACATCTCTACCACAAATGATTTGCAAAGACCGGATATTGGTATATATATATTGTATTTTGTCCTTATTAATTTTTACTGTCTCCTTCTTCCAGTCTTCACTTCCTTGTGCAACAAATTTTTAAGTCATATGGTTGGGCCCACTGCTACGGTCCCAACCATGTTAAGCACCCCTACCTGTAGTGAAATCATCCTAAACCTCAAAATCTGGGTTCATTTTCTGTGATATGACCCTTAATAGAATATTAATAATCCAACAAAGTAGTTGAAAAAAAATATGTTGACTGGCATGTCTTGTCACGTTACAGGACAAATAAGAATGGAAAGGGTTTTTAAATGAATTTTGCAGCCAAGCCAAGTTTCTTCAATACTAAACGCAAGCTAAGAATAATAGATTCTGATTTACACTCAGAAGTGTCCTTGTTTGTCACGTCTCAAAATGGAATGTCCGTAAGTGTGAACAATGTCAACAAAGCAATGGATGTAGCAATGGAGTCTAATATTAGGCCAGATTCTAAGCAATAGTCTGTATATCGTACTTTTTATACAACACATTTTTTCAAGAAATAGAGCGGGTTATGTGGCTCAAGATCTTAGAAAATCCCTAGTTCCTTCTAAGATTGTGAAATCATAGCAGATAACTGGGTCTAAATGAGGCCAAATTAAAAGCACCATTCTTATCTTGAATAAAGTTTTAGCCTCAAAGGGTAAAATCGAGATTTCTGAGTTCAGGCAAAAATACAAAAATCAACTTGGTGATGAAATAGGCGGCGGGTATCACGCAATTTTTCATGGATTTATTTCTGGTGCTTTCAACGTCTTTCAAACCCATTTTGTACGAATATAACATTGTGTGTAAAAATAGAATATTTCTGTTCAGGCGATGGTGATATGCACATAGAAATACGTTTTATATGAAAAGTTTTTCTCGGATTCCCATTTCTAGCCTTTTTGGTTGTGCTCACTTCATTCACAACGTTACAGTCAAGCTTTCAGCCAATCAAATATGTCTTTTAGTGCTACAACTTAGATGTTCATCAAATTGCAAGGCTCAAGAGGATTTTTGCATGAAACATACAACAAATTTAACCGAAGAAAAATTATTTTTCAACTT
>JAUBWS010081021.1:0-12573 GCA_032270445.1 Darlingtonia californica
GTTTGATTTAGGTTTAGAAGATTTACTAAATCTCAATGGTAGTATGACGGTACATGCTAAACATCTACAACTACTTAATATGACGGAGGTATTCAAATGTCGAAATAAATTAAATCCTGAGTTTATGTGGAATTACTTTTAAACCAAAACTCAACAATACAATCTCCGTTCTCGCAATACCGTCATACCCCCTCAGTCACCCTCGAAATCACTCTAATAATGTCAATATCACGCCACGAAGTTTAAGACTTTCAGAAAATTACGCCATCACGCTACAAAATTATCTTTATCACGTTCACGCCAGCACATCACGCAATCACGCCAAGAAAATACCCAATTTACGCCATCACGCCACTAAAAATGCACAATCACGCCATCACGCCAACCGCTGGGGAAGAGAGACGAGCTCGTAGATATTACGATTCATCTACTTTATTGGATGAAAATTTCGCGGAATCAAATTTTCTCGGCATTTTAGTTTCGCGGCCAACATAGCTGTTTTATTTTGCGATATCAGTTCATTTCATGAACGTGGCTAAGCCAAGAATTTGTACTCGTAAATATATCAGCTCGTAGAAAACGCCGTTGTAAATATTGTGAAAAATGTGTCGAAATTGGACCGTTTGCAGGGCCGTTTCTTACCATTATATTTTTTGATGAAAACAATATATTCTGCGGCATTTAAACTTTGCGGTCTGGGATAAATGACAACTTTCCTGGTTTTTTTGCGCCGACCGTCAAACCACGACATTTTCATGCGACGAAGTAGAAAAGATTATTTCTATTGTCAAGGTAAATAGGAAATAATTTTAAGGGCATAATTATATGAAGAAAAATGGCCCATTTTCTCTTGGACGGGGCGATCCATCTGAAATTAACAAATATATAACTACTAAGCGTGGCAATTAGCAGGAGATTTCCCGAGCTTGTATGCTGAAAGTTCGAAATCTTAAGAGCCCGTGGGTCTATAAAAGACAAACCAGATACGTTTCCAAATATTCTAGCTTCGCATGTCTGACACTAGATCAACAAACTGGCCAGCAATGTCAAGATTTCAAATGAAGTCATTGGCTCTTTAACCTTGAATACCAAAAATCCTTCTGTATAATAGACAATAATGATAGCATGTGCAAACATTGATAAATGCAACACGCCCAGGAAAGGGTACCTAACCAAAATCGGGTCCGGGGATGAACCGCTGGTCTGGGTAGCCTTTTTCACTTTACCCAGTCCCACACAGGGTCGCAAAATCCGCAAAAAATAGTCCCAGGTAGGGTTTTTATGCGAACAGTCTCTCTTAGGGTATTCCCTCACAGGGTAAAATTTTTTTACTCTTAGCAGTCCCTCAGTACCCCTCCCCCTCCCCCAACATGCAACGCCTGACTACCAAAACTGGAGTTTTGTACAAATTCAGAAATGTAAGACTGTAACGTTTGGAAGTCTTTTTATGTTTCTGATCTGTAAAATCTACAACAAGTAATCGAATAAAGTTAAACAGATACTAATTTTCTTCTTTTTTTAAGGTTGTCATTAGTGGTCCTTCTGTCAAAACTTTAAAGCCTTTAGACCTTGTGGTTCTTAACATCTCAGAATTAGTAGCCCCGTACATGCTTGGCATGTAACAAACCAGGAAAATACGCAATAGGTTAAGATGTCAAATTTAATTAGAATATCATTATCATAGAACCAAGTGCACATACACATATATTGTAATGAATCAACGGATCCTGGGGAATTAACAGATCCTGCACTAATGTGACTTTCCAGTTTCCGCAAAGAATAATTAAACTAGTTTAATTAGAATAGTTTATCAAAATCATGAATTTGATACAGAGACTTGATGTCTAACTTGTGGAATACAGTAGAGAGCACTATTGTATTGTTTTTTTATCGTCTTTTCAACCAGTAATGATGAAAATTAATTAGAAAATGCTGAAAACTGGTCAGATTGACTCACAGTCGTGTTCTATGATGAAAAACACCCAAAAAGGACCTTTCTAAAATTTCATGGTGGCTCATTAGGAAATGCTGAAAACTGGTCAGATCGACTCACAGTCGGGACAATTTCAATATCAAATATTGGGACAAATATTAAAAGAATATTTGATGAGAAATTTGGTGTGTTCTGCCAAACTTTTCTGTCTCTTGGAAAATGTGAATGTGTTAACTAATTGATGCCTGTGAGATTTTATTGGCGTTCCCTGGAGAAAGAGGAGACAGTTTTTCTCTATGTTTAGAGTTCCTGGAGTTTTACGTGTTCGGTCTAAACCTACCTAGGTCGCCCGCTAGGTCTAGTCATTTTGGCAAAAGTCCTGATCATTTGATACCTGCTAGCTTATTTCTGGCTTTTCTTTGGAAAGAAGGCCAGATATATGTTGTGTTTTGGGGTCCTGGATATTTATGTTTTGGTCCAAAAATGTAAGTCTCCTAGATTTTTGGAGGTAATCTTAGATTGTTTGGCTTTTGCAAAAATCTTTTGTGAAATTGCCTTTCTTAGAAAAAAAAACAGATGACTTGTGTTTTGGGCTTGTTGGATGCTTCTGTACCTTTACTTTTTTCAAACTGTTTATTTTTTTTTTTTCAATAAAGATCAATCGAGATATACAGATCTTTCATTATTTTTCTAGACATTAATATATGACATGAAATATAAACAACGAGATCTAACCAACTCCAATATTTGAATATGTTTGCTAGAAGGCCACCATAGCTCAATAAAATTTAATTTTGATCGTTCGGGTTTCTTCTTAAATATTGATTATGTTTGGTATGTTCTTCATAATCATTTCAGACCAAAACAGAACATTTTTGGAAATATTATTTATTTAAACGTTCAGGGTGTCGCCTCATTTGCATTAGGGTAAGTCGGCTTGAAAACAATTTAAACTTACACAGAAAATAGGGACATTTATAGCTGTTAAAGGGCGTTCTCCTCAAATTAAAAGAATTTTAAATTCGCCACCTCCATCATACGTCATGAGTGTTACTAAAAAAGGAAAGGTTACAGAACGTCCAATTTTACCTCAAATTCTTTGGACCTGTTCCAAATTTCAAATAAAATTCGTTTATAGCTCAAAAGATCAGTATTTTTATATATTTATATTTTTTATGGAATGGCCTGAGTCAATTTGAAAATTCTCACTTTTTTCGAAAAATTTGCGGAAAAATTTGATTTAGCGCCACTATGATGATATCATAGATTTAGTATTTTTGATATAATGTTGCATATTGCAATTTACTTAAAGCTGCAGAAAAAAGTACAATTCTTTAAGAAGCTTTAACTAAATCAAAAAATGTTAAAATTTCTGATGACGTCAGTTATTTTTGTAAAAAACGAATTTTTATAAATTTCCAAATTTTATATAGAAACTTTCTTTCTTGTGTGAAGTTTTAAGTGCTTGCATGTAATTGTAAATTTTTTAAAATAGATTGACATTTTCAAATTGGCCCAGGTCATTCCATAATCTCTATCAAAATACCCATCTTTTAAGCTTTTAACAAGTGTTATTTGACAATTGGAACCAGTCTTAACCCTATTCGGCCTAGGGGGAGGGGGGGGGGGATGCAGCATGGTTCAAGAAACATTTGTGCATATTTCGTGAAAATTAAGTCACGTGATCACGAGTTACGTAACAAAGGCGTCATAATCGCGAAGCATCACTAAAATCACCGTCTGGGCAGTTTTGTGCTATTTATTTTGCTATATTCAGTATGTCTAATTAACATATTTGTGCTCTACGTTGAATTTTCTATCGTTTGATATACAAATTGGTAATATTTAATAATTTTTCAAAAAACAAATTCTGACTTTTTTGACACCACTTGTCAATCTTTTGATCATGCCGCCATATTGACAAATTATTTCTGAAACATTTTTTCATCAAAAAGTCACATAGTTATTAGATTTATAATTTAAAATCATTACGGAAGGATGAAATTCGTGATATAAAAACAAAATTCGTGACATGATAATATAGTTTGTGGTGATAGGATAACGTTTGTAACATCAAGGCGAAAACCGTGAAACGTGGTTATGTCAATAAAATCACATACAGAAACCTATTGAGCGGGGGCCATAAAGTTCAAGGAATCACCAGATTCTCAGCGTAGGTAAATGAAACTCTCCTTTTTTTGTTTGTACTCTTTATTCAATCTAGCGTCGCAGTATGTGTGTCAATTGCGATCGATTGTTTTTTACACTTGTTGAAAAACTTTACTGGACACGAAAATTGCAATTGTATAAATCCCGTGGTTTGATTGGTCGGAAAAATAAGTAGCGTGATTGGAAATTATTTGAATTTTTGTTTTAGAAAAGTGGCAGAAGGAAATTGGAAAAATATGATGTGTGCATGTGTAAGCGTGACAACTTTCTAGGATTCAAATATTTTAGCAACTATAAATCCACCTTTATTTCCTCAGCCTTTGTCCAAGGTCGTGTGAACATACGTCAAAAAAGGGACTTTTTTATCAGGGGGGACAACTTCCTGATTCTTTGTTGCAGGATTTAAAGGCGAACGCTTTGCGATTTGGAATCGCTTTGATTTAAGTTGTTCTAAATAACAAAATTCTCTTGTCAGACTGAGTAGCTCTAGACCTCCGCAGATGTATTCGGCGCCACAACTTAAAAAATACTTCCGCCGGCCTTTTACGGATGTTATTAAACTGTGTAACATTAATTCAGCACCAATTAGCAAATGAATAAATTGCTTGCCACTATCGAATTTTTAATCAGCTTTCGATAAACGTTTGTAATAACATTACCACTTAAAGGTCATTAGACATGGATAAGATGTATGGGTGGATGGTGTACAAGACGTGACATCAAGAGAAGGCAAGGTTGTACCTTTGAGCGTCAAACAATGTCAACAGCGCTCCTATATAATAGCGAGGTAAAGCAAACCAAAATCTACGACGTATGACGTTGCACAGCCGTTCTGGAAGTTTCAGCAGCACAACGATCAGTGTCTAAGTTCGGCTGCCGGTACGTCGTAGATTTTGGTTTGTTTAATTTCACTAATAAAATGTTGTGAAAGGATTTGTGGAGAGTTTTTTTCAAGAATCAGATTTTACGCACGAGATCAATGATTTTTACGTCAATAAATTAATATTGATAGGTCGTAAAAATTCATCTCTATATTTATGGGAATACTTTTAGATTTTGATAAACTTTGATAATTTTCAAACCAGGGCCAGCTCCCTGATGATGCATGGGTGACAGAGCTCGAGGGGTTCATCGAGACTGAACATCTTCTTTTTCATATCTAAGTGGATGTTTGGCACTTAAAATTTTACTGGCAAGGTGTATCTATGATTTCTGTGTTACATTTCTTAACAAGATATATGTCAAAAGGCTTTTTATAAGAAATGTTTATCTTATCGAAAATTCTGTAATTATGACAGGCCATGTTGATTACGCATTATGTGCGTAATTGCAACGTTTAAAGGCAAATGGAAACGATGTAATTTTCTGTCAATGCATTTAAAATTGCAAACATGTACAGGAGGAGTAAGAAAGTATACAGTGTGTCCTGAAATAAGTACTCAACTTTAAAATGGCTGCAAGTTTTTGAATTGCTATTCTTTGCGAGTTTTATATCATTTGAAAAGATAGTTTTTGAGGTGTTCAAAGATATAAATTTTACTTCGTGAAATTATTATTTTTCAAAAAAATATTCAGATTTATTTTTTTCGTTGCGGTCATTAAATTCATAATCATCAATTAAATCAAGTTTCAAAGAACAAAAAATCTTTTATCAAACCACTGTTTTTGTAAGTGTGTTGTACATACAGTGTGTCTCAAAAAATTAGAAACAAGTTTATCTATTTTTTTTTTTTTGGAGCGTATGTCGTTATTCTAGGCATGAATGATATATCACTAGAAAGCTCTCTTTATAAGCTTTCCATTGATATAAATTTTTTCCTCAAAAGAAGAACTAGGTGAAGAGAAATTTAAAAAAAAAAATTCTGTAAAACTCATTAACAGTTTTACGATCAATAAGAAGCTAAAACAATAAGATTTAACAATTTACTCAACAAAGATTAACATCGTTTATGTTTATCTCTGACGTTAATGAATTTTACGTTAATTGGTTCATTATTTTCTTTTAAAATCTATCTTAATTGATCGTTAATAATGATCCCTTAGTAAAATCTTTTATTTTAAACAAAATGTTTGATAAATTGAAATAAAGATTATGAATTTAGAAAGCACCTTTCGTTTCATAAAAAATGCCCAAAATCACAAAAATGTCACTCACTTTTGATCACAATCTCTTTAACATATTTTGTGGTTTCCAAGCAGTTTCAAAGGTTTCAAAAAAGTATATCTTTTTTGGTACTGAATGACCCCAAATGTTTTAATATTATTTCTTATATAATTTTAGGTAAAGTCACCAAATTTCAGCACATAAGCTTTTGTTGTTAAAAATTTATTCAGGAAAAACAGAAGACGGTTCTTTGTGCTAATGCCGGAAATTTCAGCTTAACAACCCCAAATTGTTAACTCAAAACTTAAAAAGCTTATTGCTTCAATTTAAGGGATTTTCTTACCAAAATAATTTTTGTGGAAATGATGCAAGCAGCTTCCAAAATACTTCTCGTCTTACCAATCACAGGTTTTCTATAGCTAGGTTGTGATATTATGTAAAAGGAAATTGCCTAACTATACTAGATTTTATTGTTTTAATGAGCCTTTATAATAGTCAGGAAATTTACATCATTTAGCATTGGTTCGTAGCTGTTGCTATGGCTGTTCTAAAATATCTGGATTTTTTATCCTTAAAGTCCTTTTTGGAATGGAATCCCGTTGTTGTGTGGCTAATAAAATCATTACAAGACTTTCACCTCATTTTAACCAATTTATAATGCACTTTGTTTCCTAACCACAGCGTTTGTGCATCAGAAATTATTGTTTTACCCCACATCTCCAATTTTCTTATAGTTTGAAAACAGAGGCGATGAAATTCCTATTATACATGAAATTAAAGAGCCTTTCATGGCGAAGTTTTTCTTGGCTAAGAGTTGAAAATATCGTTGATTTACATTTCATTATTTCAAACCCTCTATTTCTCTGAAGGAATAAATAAAATGATTGTACAACTCAGGTTTTACCTCCTTGCGTTATCGTAACGTCCTTATTAACAAACTCTGCTGTATATTTTAATAAGACTCTAATTTGATTATATCTACCTTTGATCCGCTGTAAATCTTATCTGCTATTTCTCTTTTATGGTTGTAAGAAACTGGTAAGTTTTTGTGGATCATATGGAAAAACCCGTCGCAAATGGTGATTCAAAAGCTGACACAATCAAATTGGTTTCCGTCCGACAGCTAGTAAGAAATCCTACGTTTTTTCGAGATATTTTAGTAAAATAAGTATTAGCTTTTTTTATTTCAAAAGAAATTAAGTGATGTCGGTGGGTTCAACTCCAAATAGTGTCTAATATCATATATACTGCTCCCAATAATAAGAATTCAAAAGAATATACCGGTTTCCAATAAAAATATCATGTTTTCGTGTACGAAACTCTCGAAAAATACATCACATTGCCAAAAAACCATGAAAGGTTAGGTTTTAGTTTTCACTTTGCTAATTGGCGGTAAAGCAAACCTTACACATTTTCAAATACTCCCTAGGTAATTTGCGTCCTACTCTGGAGACAGACAGACAGACAGACAGACAGACAGACAGACAGACAGACAGACAGACAGCTTGAAAACAATTTAAACTTACACAGAAAATAGGGACATTTATAGCTGTTAAAGGGCGTTCTCCTCAAATTAAAAGAATTTTAAATTCGCCACCTCCATCATACGTCATGAGTGTTACTAAAAAAGGAAAGGTTACAGAACGTCCAATTTTACCTCAAATTCTTTGGACCTGTTCCAAATTTCAAATAAAATTCGTTTATAGCTCAAAAGATCAGTATTTTTATATATTTATATTTTTTATGGAATGGCCTGAGTCAATTTGAAAATTCTCACTTTTTTCGAAAAATTTGCGGAAAAATTTGATTTAGCGCCACTATGATGATATCATAGATTTAGTATTTTTGATATAATGTTGCATATTGCAATTTACTTAAAGCTGCAGAAAAAAGTACAATTCTTTAAGAAGCTTTAACTAAATCAAAAAATGTTAAAATTTCTGATGACGTCAGTTATTTTTGTAAAAAACGAATTTTTATAAATTTCCAAATTTTATATAGAAACTTTCTTTCTTGTGTGAAGTTTTAAGTGCTTGCATGTAATTGTAAATTTTTTAAAATAGATTGACATTTTCAAATTGGCCCAGGTCATTCCATAATCTCTATCAAAATACCCATCTTTTAAGCTTTTAACAAGTGTTATTTGACAATTGGAACCAGTCTTAACCCTATTCGGCCTAGGGGGAGGGGGGGGGGGATGCAGCATGGTTCAAGAAACATTTGTGCATATTTCGTGAAAATTAAGTCACGTGATCACGAGTTACGTAACAAAGGCGTCATAATCGCGAAGCATCACTAAAATCACCGTCTGGGCAGTTTTGTGCTATTTATTTTGCTATATTCAGTATGTCTAATTAACATATTTGTGCTCTACGTTGAATTTTCTATCGTTTGATATACAAATTGGTAATATTTAATAATTTTTCAAAAAACAAATTCTGACTTTTTTGACACCACTTGTCAATCTTTTGATCATGCCGCCATATTGACAAATTATTTCTGAAACATTTTTTCATCAAAAAGTCACATAGTTATTAGATTTATAATTTAAAATCATTACGGAAGGATGAAATTCGTGATATAAAAACAAAATTCGTGACATGATAATATAGTTTGTGGTGATAGGATAACGTTTGTAACATCAAGGCGAAAACCGTGAAACGTGGTTATGTCAATAAAATCACATACAGAAACCTATTGAGCGGGGGCCATAAAGTTCAAGGAATCACCAGATTCTCAGCGTAGGTAAATGAAACTCTCCTTTTTTTGTTTGTACTCTTTATTCAATCTAGCGTCGCAGTATGTGTGTCAATTGCGATCGATTGTTTTTTACACTTGTTGAAAAACTTTACTGGACACGAAAATTGCAATTGTATAAATCCCGTGGTTTGATTGGTCGGAAAAATAAGTAGCGTGATTGGAAATTATTTGAATTTTTGTTTTAGAAAAGTGGCAGAAGGAAATTGGAAAAATATGATGTGTGCATGTGTAAGCGTGACAACTTTCTAGGATTCAAATATTTTAGCAACTATAAATCCACCTTTATTTCCTCAGCCTTTGTCCAAGGTCGTGTGAACATACGTCAAAAAAGGGACTTTTTTATCAGGGGGGACAACTTCCTGATTCTTTGTTGCAGGATTTAAAGGCGAACGCTTTGCGATTTGGAATCGCTTTGATTTAAGTTGTTCTAAATAACAAAATTCTCTTGTCAGACTGAGTAGCTCTAGACCTCCGCAGATGTATTCGGCGCCACAACTTAAAAAATACTTCCGCCGGCCTTTTACGGATGTTATTAAACTGTGTAACATTAATTCAGCACCAATTAGCAAATGAATAAATTGCTTGCCACTATCGAATTTTTAATCAGCTTTCGATAAACGTTTGTAATAACATTACCACTTAAAGGTCATTAGACATGGATAAGATGTATGGGTGGATGGTGTACAAGACGTGACATCAAGAGAAGGCAAGGTTGTACCTTTGAGCGTCAAACAATGTCAACAGCGCTCCTATATAATAGCGAGGTAAAGCAAACCAAAATCTACGACGTATGACGTTGCACAGCCGTTCTGGAAGTTTCAGCAGCACAACGATCAGTGTCTAAGTTCGGCTGCCGGTACGTCGTAGATTTTGGTTTGTTTAATTTCACTAATAAAATGTTGTGAAAGGATTTGTGGAGAGTTTTTTTCAAGAATCAGATTTTACGCACGAGATCAATGATTTTTACGTCAATAAATTAATATTGATAGGTCGTAAAAATTCATCTCTATATTTATGGGAATACTTTTAGATTTTGATAAACTTTGATAATTTTCAAACCAGGGCCAGCTCCCTGATGATGCATGGGTGACAGAGCTCGAGGGGTTCATCGAGACTGAACATCTTCTTTTTCATATCTAAGTGGATGTTTGGCACTTAAAATTTTACTGGCAAGGTGTATCTATGATTTCTGTGTTACATTTCTTAACAAGATATATGTCAAAAGGCTTTTTATAAGAAATGTTTATCTTATCGAAAATTCTGTAATTATGACAGGCCATGTTGATTACGCATTATGTGCGTAATTGCAACGTTTAAAGGCAAATGGAAACGATGTAATTTTCTGTCAATGCATTTAAAATTGCAAACATGTACAGGAGGAGTAAGAAAGTATACAGTGTGTCCTGAAATAAGTACTCAACTTTAAAATGGCTGCAAGTTTTTGAATTGCTATTCTTTGCGAGTTTTATATCATTTGAAAAGATAGTTTTTGAGGTGTTCAAAGATATAAATTTTACTTCGTGAAATTATTATTTTTCAAAAAAATATTCAGATTTATTTTTTTCGTTGCGGTCATTAAATTCATAATCATCAATTAAATCAAGTTTCAAAGAACAAAAAATCTTTTATCAAACCACTGTTTTTGTAAGTGTGTTGTACATACAGTGTGTCTCAAAAAATTAGAAACAAGTTTATCTATTTTTTTTTTTTTGGAGCGTATGTCGTTATTCTAGGCATGAATGATATATCACTAGAAAGCTCTCTTTATAAGCTTTCCATTGATATAAATTTTTTCCTCAAAAGAAGAACTAGGTGAAGAGAAATTTAAAAAAAAAAATTCTGTAAAACTCATTAACAGTTTTACGATCAATAAGAAGCTAAAACAATAAGATTTAACAATTTACTCAACAAAGATTAACATCGTTTATGTTTATCTCTGACGTTAATGAATTTTACGTTAATTGGTTCATTATTTTCTTTTAAAATCTATCTTAATTGATCGTTAATAATGATCCCTTAGTAAAATCTTTTATTTTAAACAAAATGTTTGATAAATTGAAATAAAGATTATGAATTTAGAAAGCACCTTTCGTTTCATAAAAAATGCCCAAAATCACAAAAATGTCACTCACTTTTGATCACAATCTCTTTAACATATTTTGTGGTTTCCAAGCAGTTTCAAAGGTTTCAAAAAAGTATATCTTTTTTGGTACTGAATGACCCCAAATGTTTTAATATTATTTCTTATATAATTTTAGGTAAAGTCACCAAATTTCAGCACATAAGCTTTTGTTGTTAAAAATTTATTCAGGAAAAACAGAAGACGGTTCTTTGTGCTAATGCCGGAAATTTCAGCTTAACAACCCCAAATTGTTAACTCAAAACTTAAAAAGCTTATTGCTTCAATTTAAGGGATTTTCTTACCAAAATAATTTTTGTGGAAATGATGCAAGCAGCTTCCAAAATACTTCTCGTCTTACCAATCACAGGTTTTCTATAGCTAGGTTGTGATATTATGTAAAAGGAAATTGCCTAACTATACTAGATTTTATTGTTTTAATGAGCCTTTATAATAGTCAGGAAATTTACATCATTTAGCATTGGTTCGTAGCTGTTGCTATGGCTGTTCTAAAATATCTGGATTTTTTATCCTTAAAGTCCTTTTTGGAATGGAATCCCGTTGTTGTGTGGCTAATAAAATCATTACAAGACTTTCACCTCATTTTAACCAATTTATAATGCACTTTGTTTCCTAACCACAGCGTTTGTGCATCAGAAATTATTGTTTTACCCCACATCTCCAATTTTCTTATAGTTTGAAAACAGAGGCGATGAAATTCCTATTATACATGAAATTAAAGAGCCTTTCATGGCGAAGTTTTTCTTGGCTAAGAGTTGAAAATATCGTTGATTTACATTTCATTATTTCAAACCCTCTATTTCTCTGAAGGAATAAATAAAATGATTGTACAACTCAGGTTTTACCTCCTTGCGTTATCGTAACGTCCTTATTAACAAACTCTGCTGTATATTTTAATAAGACTCTAATTTGATTATATCTACCTTTGATCCGCTGTAAATCTTATCTGCTATTTCTCTTTTATGGTTGTAAGAAACTGGTAAGTTTTTGTGGATCATATGGAAAAACCCGTCGCAAATGGTGATTCAAAAGCTGACACAATCAAATTGGTTTCCGTCCGACAGCTAGTAAGAAATCCTACGTTTTTTCGAGATATTTTAGTAAAATAAGTATTAGCTTTTTTTATTTCAAAAGAAATTAAGTGATGTCGGTGGGTTCAACTCCAAATAGTGTCTAATATCATATATACTGCTCCCAATAATAAGAATTCAAAAGAATATACCGGTTTCCAATAAAAATATCATGTTTTCGTGTACGAAACTCTCGAAAAATACATCACATTGCCAAAAAACCATGAAAGGTTAGGTTTTAGTTTTCACTTTGCTAATTGGCGGTAAAGCAAACCTTACACATTTTCAAATACTCCCTAGGTAATTTGCGTCCTACTCTGGAGACAGACAGACAGACAGACAGACAGACAGACAGACAGACAGACAGACAGACAGACAGACAGACAGACAGACAGAC
>JAUBWS010081032.1:0-12573 GCA_032270445.1 Darlingtonia californica
ATCATCATGATCAAGGTCATCAGACTCAGTTTCATTTCCACAATCAGATGTAGAATCATCATAAAACTCGTCATGATAATCTATCTCAATATCATGTTCACCAGGATTATTTAATGTTTGGTCAAGCTTCCTCCTTTGAAAAAATGGTTTTGGTAAAAATCCTTATGCTTTTGTTTTATGTGCTTCTTAAATCCCCGTAAAGATGTAAATTTGTTTGGGCAGTTAGCAATCCCACATTTTACAGAGAAATTTGCTTGCAGTGAATGTTTATCCCATAAGTGCTCTATATATTTTGGAAAGTCAAAACCCTCAAAAGTGCAATAAGTGCATAAAAAACGATCCCTATATGAAACCATTTCAAATGGAATAATTAGTAAATAAAAAAATAACTTACATGATTTTCTCTTTGTTTCTCTTTGATTATGACTTGCTAGATCAAAATAAAACACTTCCGCGCAATACGGCAGTCTCGATGCTATTGAATCTGGAATCTTCTTTCTTCGATTTGGAATAAAAAAAATCGAGTTTTCTCGTTCTTTTATTTTGCCGCCGAACAAAAACGCTCGTACCCAGTGTTTTCTGCTTGTCAGCATTTTATCTGACATAAAATTTTACACCTTTAAGGTGTAATTTTACACCTTACGGGAGTAAAATATTGCATTAAAGATTTACACCCTTAAGGGGTGTAATTTTTTAATCATTGCGTAAAAATTTACACCCTTGGGGAGTAAATTTACACTCTTTTAGGGTAAATTCGTGGTACTAAAATATTACACTCTTTTGAGGTGTAAATTTAGCCCTTTGAGGTGTAAATCACTATTTACACCCGAAAAGGTGCAATTTTACACCGCGCAGATTTTCAGTGTATAAGCGCCATCTTATTAAGCAGACATAATAACAATTACATATCTTTCAGCAGCGTATCTAGAAGAAGGTCGCACTTATCGGGGAATAGAAAAAATTCATTGAAAAGCTAATATATCGACGTTGAAGGTTGGGGAGTTAAACAATGTGTAAGTTTAAAGACTCTCCTAAAGGGGGTAAAAATAACACAAAAGTAACTACTTAGCTTTTCTATAGTTTCTGTGAGTAATAAGTTAAATTCAAAGTATAATAATGCTTACTTAAGACTTGGCAAAACCTCTAAGGATTTTTCTGATAAGCCCTCGGAACTAAAACGAAAGATAATAGTTGCCCTGTTGATAAAAAATATTGAAATGTTTGGTCTGAATTCGTTAAAGAAACACGTTTCAAAATGTTGATTAGCAAACGATATCGATGCAGTGAAGAATTGTGTTATAAATTTTCACTAGTTTTGATAAATAATTAAGTCGATTGGTTTTCATGATTGAAGAACGTTAACCTACGGAAGTAACAACGGCAAAGTAGAGAATCTCCTGATGTCAAGAAAAGATCGCATAGACTTTTATCACTATAATTGCAGTACACTAATATGAAGATTTTGCTTCAGAAACTTTTCTAGACTTTTTGATATCTTTTTAGCGGAATACATTCACATACAATCAATATTTTCTCTGCGAGAAGAACCATTGTAAAATTAATGGATGCATGAAACAAAAAAAATGCTTATCATCGTTATCATTATTGTTATTGTTATTTTATTAAACATTATGATATTGTATTTATTTTTATATAATGTGGTACTAAAAAGTTTCACTATTTAAAAGCGAGACGAGCGTTGACTCCAGACCTCCTTAACGAGAAAATTAGTGTTGTCAGAAAATACTTCAGCCATAGTGGCTTAAAGAAGGATAAGAATACTTACTTTGAAGTGTTGCATAGTTTTTCCAGAAAATCTTGGAAAGTCTGAAAGGAGAATAATTGAATATCAGCAGCTATAGTGTTTTGATTCCCAAAACAATTTTTCAAATTAGAAAACTCAAATTCTTCTACATTTTGACAAAGCAAAAGTCAATGTGAGCTAACTTTTTTGAATTTAATTTTCTTACATAGACCATATTGGGGTTTTGATTGCATGGCACACCTGCAATTCAAAAACCCTCTGTAAAATAGGGTTAAGGACGTTCAAATAATTGTTGAAACACTAAATCATTGTGTTCACCAGAAAGCGATGAGGTCTATCACTTTGCAGTAGACACAAGGCTTAAAGAGCCTATTTTGATAGCGTGAAAGCATGCGCAACACATTTTAATGACGATAGTGCATTAAAGGATGGTCCTTACTTGGAATGGGTTCAATTGGCCTTCTCGAGAAATGAAATTGTATGACTGAGGGTAAAGGATATATATCAATTCCAAGGACAGATCATTGAAAGCTTTGTACCTGTCCATTATCCGGTGCTTCCCCATTTCCGAATGTACTTGTAACAATTATCAGACATTGTTCGTATGGAAGATTATCTGTATTGTACTCATCCATACAAATCACCTAAATATAAAAATTTGTGCAATGTCATTGGTCAGCACCAAAAATGGTTTATGATAGAGATTTCTCGAATTTGAGAAAATGTTGAACTTCTTTTTGTTGGAGCTAGTTTTAAGGATAGCGAATATCATTAATCCAAAAACACCTTGAAAGTTTCACCATTATATACCATTAGGAAATTATTGCAATTTCGCTTTAAGTAAAATTTTGCTTTATTTTCCAATTAGAAGGTGAAAGAGTACCTCAATTCGACGAAAACAAAATTTTTTGTCATCTGATACATAATCACTAAAAAGCTTATTTTGAAGGTTTGACACTTCATTCACTATAGTACGCTCTTTGCTTTGAAATGAAAATTTGCGTTTTGGCTGTTAAGATAACGTAAAAAATCAATTGCGAAATGAAAAAAGGTCTTGAATCGTTTACCTTGCTATCAAATGCAAACAAGAATATCTCATTGAGGGTTTTTGCAAACTTTTCGGATTTTCCAGTCTCAGTGGCGTACAAAATGGTGGCTTTTACTCTCTTTACCATGGCTTTCTTCATCATTCCAGACGAAAATTTTACAGCACTAAAAGATAAAGATACCCAATAAAGCACGTGACATTGCTTTAATGTATTTCTATAGTCGATCTGATAGACTAGTTTTCGCCATACACATGGTCTGTCGGCGCTCCCTTAAGGGGATTGTGTCATATTATTGAAGTTGAGCATATGTTAAAGGGCTCAAGAAGCTGTTTAAGGGGTTCCTCTGGAAAAAAGTGAAAAAAACGCTTTTTGTAGTGATAACATGAGGAAATAGCAGTTATCGTATGTTTGTTTTAATACCTCGCGCATGCGTAGATACATGTCGTGCAACAACAATCGTTAGCTTTGGTAAAGTCTATAAGAGATCTAACCTCAATGTCTTGAGATTGATGTCTTGACATTGATAGTGACTTGGAATGACTTGGAATGACTTGGAATGACACGGATTGACACGGAATGACACGGAATGACTTGGAATAACATGGAATGGCTTGGAATGACTTGGAATGACTTGGAATGGCATTGAATGACACGGAATGACTTGGAATGACTTGGAATGATATGGAATGACTTTTTTGGCTTTAAACAGCCTGGAAAGCTGTCGTTTTTGTTGGAAAATTTTAAATTTTGGAACTTTCAAGCGCAATTTCTCTAGATAAGAAAGGTCAATTAAACTGAAACTTTGCGACCTTTTTTACCTTAATAGCCATTTTCGTTTAGGGACATTTAGATTAAAAGCACAGCCCGATTTACAAAAACAATTTAAAAATCTTTCCACTTTAATGAACAAATTACGTGTACTAATCTAAAGAAATCCTTACATGTGCCAAATTATCCCTCCTTTATGAAATCAAAATTTTGACAAAGCAGTCCATCCTACAAGCCAAGTCAAAGCACATCCCAAAAAACAACTTTCCTAGGGGAGCCTCCTTAAAAAGTCTCTTTACCGTTTTAGTTGGAAGTTGTTGTTGGAAGTTGAAAAATAAATTTTGCTTTTTGAATATCTTTGCATAGATCTTTGCATCAATTTTCATATTTTAATGAATAGAACAAATAATGCGATTGTTATTTTTCTTGACACAGTCTCTGTAACCCTATTTAACCCGGGCTTTTCGGCCCCTGCAAAATCCGGGGAGGGGTACTTTGTGCCCCCCCCCCCTTCATAAATCCTGATCTAAATAAGCTAAAGCTATGAAACTTGGCAGGAATATAGCTTGCTATAAAATCTACAACTTCATCAAAAAAAAATTTTCAAAATGGCTGCCATTATGCTGTGACGTCACCATATATGTTAAAAAATGCTAAAATTTAGGGTTTTTAGGGTACTTTTTCGAAATAATGTTGCGGGAGATCTAATAAAGATTTTTTAATTCTGTTTTGATTTTCTTTAAGATAAAGGAATGAAATTTAATATACTTTCCGGCTTTTTTTACAAAAATAAATATTTTTGGTGCCAGAGGGCCCTAAAAGTGATCAAAATATTTTTTAAACAATGACGTCATCAACTATGACGTCATTGTATTTGATGCCATTTTGATGAAGTCATGTAAACTACTTTTGTGTCATCTAACTACGGTCCAATTTTGAAGTCAATAGCATTAGTAGTTCAAAAGTTATGGGCATTTGAATTTTGTCATTTTTATAAGAATTTAATAATGGGATTATACATATTTTCTGGTTTTTGGCAAAAGTTTATGATTTTTGCCCAAAATTGCCCTCAAAACAGTATACTGTAAAATTGATGACGTCATAACTATGACGTCATCCATGGGGTTACCATTTTGATGAACATTTTAAAGGTAATTGGCCTTGTATAATTTCAGTCCAAGTTTGAAAGTGTTATCATTATTAGTTAGATACTTATTAACAATTAAACTTTGCTTTTTTTATAAGCACTTTTTCCTACCTCAACTCAAAATGGTTGCCATAGCAACGTCTCAGGGCTTTTGACAATTTCTTTTTGCGGTTATCTTCCCAAATAAATTTTAAGTATACTCAGAAAGTTTCAAGCTCATAACTTTTACAGAAAAATAGATATTCACGAAAAACCGGCAGGGGGGCACTCCCCCCCCCCCCCGGGTGAAATAGGGTTAAAATCCAGTACTTTGGGGCACTGGAAACTATAAACATAAAAATTCTATTGTCATGAACTTTCCACGCTGGACAGACATGTGTCACATCTAATTTTCCTCCAGACGAGCGAATCGATCAAGTTTTAGTATTACTTAGTCAAAGTAGACGCTAGGAGTTACACTGAATTTTGTTAGACTTTTTCTTGCACAGTATTTCGCCTGACTTTACCACTGCATCACCGTACCTAAAAATATGATATAGAGTTGAACACGTTAGCTAGCACTTACCGCACCATGTCTTTGAAAGTTTTCTTTTTTGTACGTTTACTTGCACCGTTTTCTTTCTTCAGCAACGGAAGATACTTCCATGGGTCTATTTGGTAGTCATATGAAGGTCGAAGATAGTAGTTCAAAAACTCCTGAAAATGAAACCAACAAAATAATCCAATGTTTGAAAACTCACACGAGGCTTTTTTAACGTTAAGTTGAAACTATTCTACGGTACAAAATAAGTTTGACTTTCCAACCTTCCTTAACCCTATCCTTGTTAACCTGGGGCCTGGTAAGTGCGTAAATAACTTGACATTGGAAAATGTCAGCAACTTGAAAATTTCCCTATGTAAATATAATTCTCTTTAGCACATTTCCTGAAAAATTTTAAGATGACAACTTGATTGCGTTGGTAATTATGCTCAATTTGTAGTATGGTGTAAAATGTCAATGTATTTTGCTACAAATGGCACTAAAAGTTAATTGTTAATAACTTTTGATGTCCTTCTATATTATTATTGTATATTATTATTGTCCTTCTACTATTCTTTTGATAGAAGAATGTTGCCTTGTAACTTTCAGCCTATACTAATTGTTATTTTTAGATTCTGATAACGTCACAAAAATTCATGATGACGTCCTATATTCAAAATGGCTCGCCAAAACGTGATTTTTTATTTTTAGCAATTTTGGCACGCTTTAGAGCTCCAGAACTCTATTTTCATATAATTTGGTAAAATAGTTACAAAAGCCTTTTTTTGTTAATCAAAGCATTGAAACAGATTTCAATAATCTTAATTCAATCGAGGGTTATGGCTCCTAGAATATTGGTAATAGTTTTGCATTTTTTGACATCTTTGGAAAAACCGATGTGCTGACGTCAGCAGTTACTAAGGTACGATATTGAAGTTATTTTGCTTTACAGTCACACTATGTAACACTATTTACATCCAAAATTTCAAGTGTTTAGCATGTGCTTTTCCTAAGATATTGGCAAAAGTTCCTCGCAACGGGCAAAAAGCCCCCCCCCCCCTCGCCTGTCAGATTTTCAAAAAAGCCCTCCTGGGATAGAATTAACGAAAATGTTTTTACCAAAAAAAGAAGGACTTCAGGTGAAATAGCAATATCTCTGGCCTTCCCATCGCTACAGATACCGACCTACCTGATGAAACATTGGCATGATACCACCAGACAAAGGGGGTACGACCCACACCCAGTCAGTAGGGCAGCCACCTCGTAGTTTTTCTTCATCTTTAAGATGTTTCATGAAACTTTCGGCTGATGTATGGTGGTCAATGATGGTCACCCTTTCTTTCTGTATCAGAAAAAGACATAATGAATTGAAATACAAAAATGGTATTAAATCGTAGTTAGGAAGGGTTAGGAGTTGATAGCTGTAAAAAGCCCCCTTTTGAACAAAATTCCTTTTTTGATTCTTTGATAGAGTGCATTTTATACGATAGTGTTTTTCCACGACGCTTAAAAAGATTAAGGGCCTGTCATTCTCAACTCTTGATCTTTCCCTATGATATTTGGGAAAGCAGGCAGAGATTAGCTTTTAGAATTAGGTGTGCAATGCTCATCTAAGAGGAATTTTTTGAAAACTCGAATTTCCTTAAATTGCTTTCTTCATTATAGGAAATTATGTTTTTAACTTTTATTAAAATTTCTTGTGATATTTCTTTTTCGTACTAAAATTGTTAGTGGACAATACTTGTTTCTCATTACATGAGATATGTCACATGGCAGGTTTGGATCTAGAAGTGGTGAATAATTTACAGGAGAAAAGAGTTTTGACAATAAATAATAGCCAATTTTTACATTCTTTCAGCAAATTTTCAATACCTAGATTGCAGGCTGTTGCGTTTCATACTTACTTGAAAACTGTAAAGGACGGCATAGGTTAGTTCAACGGCAACTTTGTCTTTCCATAGCGATGCAATATTACTGGTGTCAAAGCCGCATATTTCAGCAACAGGCTAGAATTATAGAATTTAGACTTCAAGAAGATACACTAAAACAAAGACCATACCTTCTTAAATAATGAGCTGGTTGCTGCTGCATACAAACAAATTGTTTTTCCAAAGGTCTGGTGATCGCAGTAGAAATTGAAGGATTTACCCGGTACTTTTAAATACTTGGAAAAATAAGTATAGAATTGAAACCAATATCTTCGTATTTTTCTAACTTTTTCTATAAATACATACGAAAAGGGGTGCTATATTTGAAAATAGGTCATTTTGGTGTTCATATCGAATTCGAAATGATGTCTACTGTGGTGGTGGTGCAACTTTGGCTAGCCTTGTACAGAGTCACTCGAGAGGTCCAAATACGGTTGGACTTTTGCAATTTCCTCGAAAAATTTCTCTATTTCCCATTTTCGAAAGCATGAATGTGGCCCAACTCAACAAAGTTCAAGAACGTGAATGCCAAATATACCATTTGAATATACAGTAGATCGATTGGAAAAGAATTTCCTAAATGGGTTACAAACTTTGTTCCATGAGTATTACCTTCATCAAATTGTATCTACAAGTATCCGTGAAATTTCTCGCACCAATTTCGGTTGCATTGTACCTAAGATTTAAAAGATAAACAAAAAAGTTATTTCCTACATACTCTAAGGTCCCAAACAACCGTCTCTATGCATGGAAGAAATTAGTACATATACGGTAATATACGGGATCGTATTCGGTAGAATTTCACGTATGTTAACTTTTTCATTTCGAAGGGAACAGAACTTTTTTTGGAAAGTTTAGAATGTTTTTACTTAAAATGAAACGCTCTTTACTTCTTAAGATATGAGCATTTAAAAAAGATTTTAGAACCATCCCTGCGATGACCATCAATTGACAAAGTTGATACTGCTTCTCCCTATCTTGTCTGGTAAGGAGGGTACTAGTAAGCTCGCAGCCCTATATCAAGTTAAAAATCTTTTGAACATTTTCACAGAATTTTAAGTTTTATCTTAAGAGCTTTATTGGTTGCATTATTATGCTCAATTATTGAGCCGAAGGTGAAAACAAAATAATAATAGTGTAAATCCACTAAAGATCTCATAACTTTAAAATAACAAAGAGTTATGACATGAAACTTTTGACAGTTGTCTTTTAATCATAAGAAAAAAATGTCGTCAATTGTCCTCGTGACGTCGTAATTTCAAAATGGCGTGGCAAAAGTGAAAAACATTATTTTAGCGTGTTGTGGCTAGACAGAATTTGAATGTTTTTAAAATATGACGACTTAGTTATAAAAGCTTATTTTATCAAGTTACCATAGCAACCATGCATTTTTGAAGGTGACATTTACACTACTCCGATTGAGGACTGCTTATGATATTTCAAGTTGCTACCATAAGCCTATCTTGAGATGATGCCCGTGGGTCTACTAGCCCTTCCCCCTCCCAGTCGTGCCTGCATGTTTTTTTTATATAAGAACAAACCATACAAGAACGTAAGGTTTCAAAAGGTTACTTTCTTAATAAAAAATTCAAATTCAATGATTTCAACCTGTTTTTTGCTGTAGCGAAGAACAATTTAAGAACATTTTTTAGATTAAGATACAAAAAAAATAAGAACGTTCGAAGGCTTACTCTAAGTTGGATGTTTTTATAAAAAAAGTGCATTTCTTGAGCTGGATATGTTTCTTTGAAAATTGATATCTTCATTCCCCGCCATGTGGCAAATAGAGACATAGAGGGCAGTTAAAGCTACTTACCATCCATTAAAAGGACATGCTGTAAATTGAAGGCCACCACAGTCTAACATCATGCCTGTAACTGCTGGTAATGCATACCATTTTAATCCAAGTTTGTCAAACTCAGGGTATCTGTGAAGAAAGAGAGCCAAAACATTTAAAGGTATCATATCGAAAGTTGCCAAGCATGTACTTGGTACCAAAGCTATCTCTTTAGTACAAAGTGTGCGAAAAGAGGCCAGAAAGTTCATGTAGAATTTGTCTCTTTCATCGATTTAAAAGAAAGGTTGACACATTCACTGCTAACTACGAGTATACTCGTAGTTTAAGGGTCAAAATACCGAACTAACTTCGAACAGCCATAACTTCTGAACAAAAAAACTTTTCTTTGTTTTTATGCCATTTTTAGCATCTACGGAAGATTTTCTGTTGATTGGTGCAATAGCCATGTACATCGGTGAAAATTAAAAAAACGGAATTTTTTAAGATGCAAATGTTGTCATTTTTAAAAACAGCCGTGGCAGTCAACGTGTTAAAAGCGTTTTAAAAGATAAATTCTTGCCTGATATGATATCATTGATAACCAGCCAGATTCATGAGAAAATTACGGAACGGTTATATATATATGAACGGAATAAATATAACGGTCCGGGAAATTGACCTAGAGCTTTTCCTACATATCAATAGTTAGCTCTCTGTTCAATCATTCCTAGCAATAGGAGATTGTAATATTTATATATACATAACGATGCCAGATTTAGACCACTTCGAATCTGTTTGATGACGTGTGTTTATACTGGAAGTGGTTATAACGGAAGTGTTTTGCTGGAGAACGTGAAATCCTACTTACTTAATTCTAGTGACCCTATCCATATCTATTGCGTTATGGAATTATAAAATGATAGCCTAGTTTATCATAGTGCATCGTATTCAAATCGGCTTGGTAATTCCCTTCCTTCTGTTATTTTCTACAGTCATTACCAAAAGCGTACGTATCACGCAGTTCAATTGGATTTAGATTCAATACTAAGCAAGGAATGTATCTCTTTAATCGAAACGTAAATAATGAAGAGATGTTTAACCTCTTAGTCTCGACTTACTTTGGATGAGTTATATTGACTTCTAGTACAAGTTCTGGTGGAACCTCAAACAGTTCTGGTTCTTGACTTGGAGCTGAGAGAATCCATGGCAGCACATCAAATTGAGTGCCGACACCTTTCCATCCTAAACTCTCGCAAATCTGAAATGGGAAAATTAATTGTGCTGTGAAGGCGTGGATCCAAAGGGGTATATAATTACAAAAGGAGAGAAGTTGGAAATATACATGGATCCGTGGTCAAGTGGTTAAGGCATAGAGCTTAGAATTCAAGGGTCCTGAGTTCGACGCCAGCATGAGGCTTTCGGTAATGAAAACTACCTCTCCGTAAATTCCACAAGATTATCTGTAGGTGTTTCAAAGGCCCTCTTTCATAGCAATTCTAAAAGAACTGAAGAGGCGATCATGGGTAGCTAAGTTCAAATAGAATATATAGATGCATTGGAAGAGTGCTAATAAGCTGTGAAAGATTTTTGTGGTATCAAATTATTGTGGAATTTATAAGTGTCTTTTTTTTTTTGCCTCAAAATGTCATTTGAATAGCGCTCCAATACGACTACGTCACACTGTTGTGTTTGTCCGCAAATCGATCACATAAGTCTTTGCAATACAATGGAAAATGTCAATTATATACAGTGTGTATCAAATATTTGTCCGCATTTCGATCCCACAATCCTTTATTTCAGTCTATTTATAGATACGCATCCGTACGCTATTACTTTTATCTCTCCTCCTGGCTTGAGCGACATACTTCTGGCCAAATATGGAATAAAAACCCCATTAGCTCTCATACTAACATTACTTTTCGGACAAAATTTTTGACACCGCCGAAAAATTTCGTTTCTTTTGCCCAATATTTCTTTGTCCGTTTAGGTATTAAAACTGAATCCACGTTCTCGACCCAAGGCTATTTTCACTGAAACTTTACTTATGGTTTCGTTTTCAGACATAGTGGTTTAAAGTCGTTAACCCTTAGACTCTATGCGACGCGTATATGCGTTCAAAATTATTGAAAATACCGTTATAACGGGGAATGCTTTGACTACTGACCATATGCAAATCAGCTATCAAGATTCAGACCATTTTTTACAGAGTATAAAATTACCTTTCTTTTGATTCCAAATTTAACTACTTCATCTCATTTGTCCAGAAATTCAAATTAAACTTTGTTTCGAAATTTTAGGAGATTTTTCAATAAAACAAACAAAACAGTGTATTCTAATGGTTAATGACCAATATGAGTATGAGAAAGGTCCTATTTCGCATTTTTTGAATTTTCTATAGAAACGCTTGTTATAAGTGTCTGGAAGAACGACAAATCGAGACATATTTTGCTTGCTTAATCAAACACTTGTAACAAGCGTTTCTATAGAAAACTCGAATAATGCAAAATAGGACCTTTTCCTATTTGATATAATACTTGTACCGAAAGGTTGAGTCGTGCCTTTTAAAAGGCAGCCAACTGCATGAGAACACAAAGGGAGTCTTGGTGAGTAAGAAACTGGCATACCTTTGTAAATTCAACATTTCCAGGGTCACCGATGACAGAGCCATCAGACTGTTTGTATCCTGCGTACTGGATCATTTGAGGATTCCACATACGGAACTCAGACATTCTGGCTTTCTTATGCGGAAAGATTGTGATTGTGGATCTAAACATTCGAAAGACATAGTTTTACATCTCTAAGATCCTTTATTACATTGGCCTTCAAAACTAAAATTGTCTGTATTTTAGTCCTCTACGCTAGCACGCCTTTGATGTACCTAGAAGATCTGAAATTCCGAGAAACATTTAGTGCTTTTCTTATGCTTTACCTAATAGCCTGATCGGCGCTGCTTTCTTTAAACAGTTTTTAGAAGCTGTGATAACTTTATGCATGGGTTCAGAACGATGCCAATTGTTGAAAACAAAATAAGTTGTAAGTTTTGTGCCAATCACAGTGTAAAAACACGTCCAAATACGGATCCCGTATATTACTGTATATGGACTTCTCTATGAGGACGTTTTCACAAATTAATATACAGGCGTGTATTTTGTAGAACTTCATAGTATGACTGCTTTGGTTTAAAGAATATATGGCCATTCTCAAGCTAACCATTCTTGATGTAAAAATTAAAGTGATGGTAAAATTACTTAAAACTTGAAATTTATTTTACCTCAAATTTCCATTGTTTGTGCCGTACTTGAGGTGATTAATCAAACAATCGTACATATCTTTTGCCGTTCTAACATGCCGAGCATCGAATACCTTAATTAAAAAAGGTAAGAATGCATACAAATATACCACCTCTAGGTTAAAAAGGGAGGGGTACTTAACAATCAAACTACACGGGACACCCTTCGAGACTCTTTAACCCTATTCTGTATGGGGGGGACCATTTGGGTCAAATATCTTCAGAACTAATAAACGTAGCCTTCTGAAATTTCCTGACAAGTAATATTTATCTATTTCAAATATTTTGTCAAAAAATTAGAATCATACATAACGTAATTAATTAGTTATG
>JAUBWS010081043.1:0-12573 GCA_032270445.1 Darlingtonia californica
TTCTTCATAGATTTTGTCTGACGGTAGTTCTTTCTAAGCTCAGTTAACACAAGTACCAAGAAAATGATGTTGGTTGCAATAATCAAAGCAATAGGTGCGAGCAAGGTAATGTAAAATGATACCCCACTGACTAAACATCTACAGGATAAAAAGTAAAGAACACTGCAATATCACAGAATATTATTGTAAATCAACCCTAACCCTATATACTTATGCTATGAACTTGAAATTTCACAGAAATTAACAAAAACTTATGATACACATTTTCTATAAATTTGATGTAATTATCTTAAATACCTTTTTTTTGTATAATCAAATGACTTCAAAGCTAGCGAATCAAAGCAGAATTTAAAAATAACATTTCGTTCTGTTCTATTTTACAAAAATTGACATTTGTAATGACGTCATCAGGCAACCATGACAACCATTGTTTATTCAGCATGACCGTTTAGTTGAATTGTTAAGGGCTACCTCCATACCAAATTTCAAGTTTCTAGCATAAGCCAATCTGGAGTTATGGCCGCTGGCAAAAAAGCCCCTCCCCCCCCCACCCCCGGGGCTACAAAAACATCAAAAGGCCCGAATGAAATAGGTTTAAATACCAAGATCTGAAATGAGCCACAAAAGTATTCTATGGATGACTGAGATTAATCTTCAAACATTAAAAAAAACAGCTGGTCAAAAACTATGTGACATGGCACATAGTTTACTTATGTTAGCTGAATGAAAGTTCTGAAGCCTTTACTGCCTAGATTGAAATTTGTGAATATTGATTATAGGTCAATTTTTGATAATTTCATCATATTATGAGAAAATCTCAACAAAAGGAAAACAGGTTCAGTCATATGAACAAATTGATTGGCTAATAAGGTTATCAAAGTTCATAGATTTCCAGAGGGAGAAAAAAGTATACAAAGCCAATAATGCTTAATCATGAAGAGCTTGAATTATTTCAATTTATGGTAAAAGAAATACTATATAATAGTAAAAATGTTGGGAGTTTAAATAATGCTTAGAATTTTTGTTAGGAGAAACTAAGCAAAAATTATCTGGTTTGCTTATAAGAAAAAGAGTGCATTAAAAAAAAACAGAGATAAACTCACAGGTTAGCTCCTCCGTAGTCTTCAAGTTTCACACTAGCCGTTACTATGACAACAATTGCTGGTATTCCTGTGAAAAAGTAAGAAATATAGAGAAGAATGATTGGTTAGCTCCTTTGATAAAATAAGTATCGCAAGGTTCTGGGTTTCATCCATATGTCTATCTGTGGTGTCTATTTATACTCTGAATTGGTACAGTAAGGTATCTTTCAAAACCACCGGGGTCGAGTCGTTAAATTGCTGGACGCCCAAAAAGGAGTACCGAGTTTTACTTTTTTGCGTGGCTTACAACAGTGAAATTAGCTAATCAATGTTAATTCTTTGTAACACTATGAAATATTTCTAAGAAGGTAAAACCTTCATCAATAACCTTAATTAATAACTGGTTAGCTCAATCGATCAAATAGATAACGCAACATCAATGGTTCCATCCCGGTGTATATCCGTGGTGTCTTATAGTACCTAAATTAATACAGTGAGACATTTTTCAAAACTACTACTGCGGAGCGTTTAAGTCACTAGACACCAAAAAAGGAGACCCGAGGTCACTACGTTCTTCATGGAGCCCTGACCTATTTCTAAGAAGGAACCCTCCTTGATAACCTTGGCCAAATGGTTGGTGGTCTGATCACCTAAACAGGAGTTACAAGTTCAAATCCTTTGCAAGGCTTTCGGTAGTGAATATCACCACCAATCAATTCTGTATGGTACCCTGAGGTATTTTCAGGAAAGCATGACTCTCATTGATAACAGTTCATGAAGAATTGAGAGGCTATTTTGTGTAACTAATCACACCGTTAGTTCGTTCGTTCGTTTGTTTGTTTATTTGTTCATTCATTCATTCATTCATGCATTCATTTTTTATCGGTTAAACGCTTTAAAACCCTGAAGTTTTTTAATGTAGATACCTGTACATGCAATAATACTTCTGATAAAGAATTGGAATTCACTGAAACCTCTTTTTAGGGTTTTGAACACAATACTGTACAGATTGTAGTCTTGAACTGCCATCCAACTGAATGAGACCAGCAGGAAGTATTGAATAAGTGCAGCAATCACTTGACAAGAAAGTTTGGACCCAGTCTCTTCAACACCAAATAGAAAAATCAATATTGTACACATCAATGACAGACTAAGACATATCAAAAGCCTTGGAACTAATTTGCTTCGCAGTTTTCTAAAAAGAAATAGATAAATTCATACATCAAACATGTTCATTCTGATCAATTTTTACAAGGCAGAATGTAAACTCAGGAATGTCTTTTTTATGTAATGCATTTTTATGCAACAATTAGAGAAATTTGCATCTTTTCAAAAAAAGAAGAACCATAGGTGCAATGATATGACTCAAAAGCAAACACAGTCTTTACAAGGAATGGTCTGTAACGCAGCATTTGTACCTACTAAATTAAAGGTGATTATCAATCGAGTTTTTCTACCATTCATTACAAACTTAAAATACAAATAATTTCCATGTATTTTAAATCTCGCTTTTTGAATTCCTTTACGTTTGCTATCTACTAGAAATTCGAGCCCTTTGGAATTCGCTACCATAAAAAAATGATTTTGAAAGTTCAAAAGTCCGAATAAAGTTTCCTAGCCATCTCTTCGTATAAAGTTTGATGAATGCTATAAAGTTTAAAATGAAAATGTAAATGTTGGTTATTACTTGATACAGCAGTTTGACAAGACGGTCAAAGATAAACCAGCCAATGAGATTCCGCAACCAATCCACGTGATATATTGAAGAACCAATGGATTTGATTGAGTCTGATCAATATCAATGATTAGCGCAAAATTTGTCAAGTGATTTGTTTGGCATAAATACAACTTTTCCGCTATTTCTATTCCTTTTGTCAGTCCATCTGTTGACCAAAAGTCTGTTATGGGAAATTATTTGAATTAATTGACGTGAGATGTCCAGAGTGAAAAAGGCAATTTGAATAAAGCTACCGTAAAAAGTGGTGATTGCGGACTCTTGCAGTGAGGTGGTGTGGTGGCGTTAAATGAACGTCTAATAATGATTTGGCTGTTTATCAGACAGTCATCGTTCTATGTCACTTCACTCATTCAACGGAATACAACACAAGAGTTTTTTTTGTTTTATAATACTTCAAAGCAGCTAATTTTTTACGTAGTGAAAATAGAAAAGAAAGTAGTAGCATTAAAAAACAAAAATTAAAAAAAGGTATTCTCAATCCCAGAAGCACTTTATTTGCTTTGAAAAATATTGCAGAGTTGCTAGAAAGGTGAAGAGAAACAGAAGTAAAGTTGTTAAAATATTATATTGAAAGTGTTCTGAAAAAAAAAAACATTACGAATATTCTTGTGACAACTTACTGTTTGTTTCATTCCAGAAGCTGCAATTTGGATTTTTATCAATAATTGAATAATCTACAACTTTGAATGTAATATTGATCGGTGTCTGAAGATTTTGAATTTTTTGGTTGTTGATGGTAGCTGATAATATTACACTTGCAGCTGTAGCACCTTCTTTACTCTTGAATAAAGCATTATTTCTGAAGGTGAATGAGTAAATGCTGATGTTGGTTGCCAGTGGAAGCGCTGATTCAGGGACATTCATTAGTGCAAGCACTTCAGATTCTAATATGGCGCGATTCTCATCAAGTGAAGCTCTTAGTGTGCTTGCATTGGTAACAGTTGATACAATTTGTATACTACTCTTCCGAATGACTTTTGAAGCAACAAAGCCTATGTTCTTAGAAGAAACTTTAATTTCAGCACCAGGTTGTAATAACGTGGTGCAATGTTGACCCATAACGTCTATGCTATTTCGCATATTGTCTGATGATTGAGTGTTTTTTTCAGCTACGGAAACTATTTCAGGTGGTGCTTCAGATACCTCACTTGTCACTAACAGAACATCAGTCAATACCTAAATCAGCATTCAATTAACTCTTCGTCCTCTGAATCATACATTGCTTAAGAAATAGTAGTAAACAAATGGCAAATTAAAGACTATTAAAACATAAAAGACTTGTAATTTTAGCCAAGTCACGAAGATTACTTACAGTAAAAAAAGCATATACTTTTTATCCTTTTTAGGCTGTAAGTTTTTCCTGTAGCGTATTTAGGGAGAAGAGTTGAAAAGGCCTTTTGCATTGACTTAATCCAAAACGAATGGATAGACATTGATCTTTTCTGTCCTCCTGAAAGTGTGACCTATTTCTCGATACGCAATTCGTTCCAATTATAGAATTCTAACATTTAACGTTTGTTTTCTATCATGTGTAATGCGTGGATGGGTTTCAGAAAAATTGTGGTCTCTTGAATATACTGTTTCGTTTTACGCCTTCAACTTTAAATCCGGTAGGGTGGAGTACTAACATTTTTTGGGTGAGAGAAGTTTTTTTTCCAATTGGCAAGAGTGTTGTGAATTTTAAATTATTTCAGCTAGTTGTTAGTGGCCAAAAGGTTGAAGGACTAGCCTCGTAATTACAAGGTTCATGGTTGGAACCAAAGTCGCGTCTCTGGTAGATCTATCGCCAATATGATTCAGGTGATTGAGTTCGTGCAAATTTTGTGTTCATGTTTATGCCCCCTTCCCCTAACCCATTAACGTACATCAAAAAGCCTATCCTAAAGGTTAAGATTAAGATAAAAGTATCCCTCTCTTAAGAAGTGGCCGTGGAAGTGAGAAAGGTGGGGGGGGGGGGGATTCAAATCAAAAGAAGAGTGATTAAATTAAAGAAAAGAGAAAGTCAGTATTGATAGAGTTAATACTACTACCGTTTGAGCCTTTTCTGCCGTGTTCGTTGTGTTGAAACTTTGAGCAATATTTTCAATGATCTTGGAAACTAACGAAACATCTTCTGGGATCGAAATATTGGCAGATGAAGAGATAGTCGTTGATAAATTACTCGAAGCAGTCTCGATTGAAATGCAGTTGGTCTGCCCAACATAACCGCAAATGGTTTTCTATAATAAAGAAGTTCGAAAATCTGCAACTGAATTTTAAACAAAATTGAGCAAAGGATTCAATATCTTTAAGAACGTGTTGGAGAAATCACCATACGATTTTTTTTATATCAGTCGATTTGCACCCCTTTCAGTGTGTTTATAATTTCTATAGCTGGTTGTCACGATCGACAAGGTCAACGTAGTTTACTTTAATTATTTGATTAGTTTTTTACTACTTTTTACTATCATTATTATCCTAATAATAAAGAAGAAATTTGTTTTGCTTTATTTATATTAATAGATACAAGAGTCTATGATAAGTAAGAATTTATTTACAATCGCTTAAATACAACTCAAAATATAAGTGTTACATATATAAATAAAATGGTTGAAGAGCTTCTTAATAACGTTGGCCTACTATGGAGAAAGCCACCAAGAAAAAAAGCAATACACAATATACATAATTGAGCTTAAATTAATAGCGAGAAAATAGGGTAAAATGTCATAGAAAAGTACCATTGTAAAATTGATGTTTAATGCAAAAGGCTAGTTGGTGTATTGATTTAAAAAAAATTGGGTAGTTAGTTGTTTGAGTTAATCTATATTCTGCAAGATTCAAAGTAGGTGAACGACGCTGTAGGTCAATTCTTTCCGCACTTGAAGTCTTACCAAGAATTTTTAATAGACGGATATGAAACCAAATGTTTTACATTAAAGTAACAATGCAAAGTAATAAAAACTCTTTAGAAATCGGCTTCCTTTGTAAGTAAGAGCTTTGATGTCATGAATGCACTTAAAAGTGTAGAAAAAGACAAATTTACGATATTTTGTTCATTTCTGTACTCAACGAAAAAAAGCAAAAAACCAAAATGGGAATAGCTATCGCACGCAAAATCTATTTGCAAACAGACTCTTTATGATGCCTATAATTTGTTAACAGAAGAAACATTTTACAGCAATGATCTCTTTCCCAGGGCTTAAAACGAAAACATAAGAATATCTCAAATTTAAAAAGTCTTGAAAAGAAAGCATAAAGTGGACCACAATATGATAACCTTTGCCATTAAATTTTTTATCGTTAGATTTGTGGGAACTTGTGGGATCTTTTAGAACGATGTCAAATAGAATATTTCGATCGGCTAAAGTCAGCGATTTTATTGTAGTTTTACAATAATAGTGCATGTTTTGTCAAACTATACACATCAAACTTAGTTACAAAAAAACATTAATTGTTTCTTATCCCTTGATTATACGTCTTTGGTCTTACAAAGAGAATAAGAACCAAAGTCGGTGGTTCGAATGTTTCGCTCTTCAAGAAGCTCTAGTTTATGACATCTGGTTCTGTAAAAATTTGAGATTTATGTACCAAGAGAATGTTAAGGACTTTAACCAGGTCAAAAGATTTTCAAGTCTGCAAACAAAGATGAGAAGGGAGCACGTGGTTCTTTTAATCAACCTAACAGCAGACTTTTGTAAAGTGAGAATTCTGTGGATAAGAAAAGAATCATTTACTGACATACATATCTACCATGCATTGTTTAGCTCACAGTTGACATACATAATGAGAGTGTCAGCCAAACAATGCATGATAGATATCGATAAGAGACTTAAGGAACACATAATGAGGAATTTTAGATAACATCCCATTGGCTCGTAGCTTGTAAGTAACAGAGAAGATATGAAACTCCAAAGTTGGTTGTTCATCTACATTCACACCTATATATTTCACACTTTACTAGGATAAATACGGTTTTCACAAAGTTTGAAACATGGAGTAAAGTCGAGTTCCCTATGAAGGGATCTGGATATCAAAAACTCAGTCTTCCTAGCACTTAGTTAGAGTTTATTGGGATTAAGCCAACAGCTTCATCGTTTAAGGTCAACATTCGCCCCCCTACAAATAACTCCCAGTTTCTGACGATGTGATGCAGTTATGCAGATCCTTAATACACAATATAATAGAAATGATCTTATTTTATCAATATTAAAATATTTTAAATTATAGCACTCGATTCAGTGTTATTAGGGTGTTAAACTTACATTTTCAAGGTCAACAAGGACCTGTGTGGCTTTCTGTTTGGCCAAACAATGTGATAGATGTGGTGTTGTCCACACGGGTGGTGTGGATGAAGATTCTGATGGCTTACATTCTCTGATAAATGAGTTTTTATTGGTGGCTGTTGATCCATATGTACAATTTTTTGCGATAACAGTTCCAGTTTTGGATCTATCATAAATGTATACTCCTTTATATTCCATTGTGCCAATAGATTCATCAGGACAGTATGCTGTGATAAAAAGTCGATTCAATCATTTATACTCCTTCAGTATGACCCTTTACTGAAATGTTGCTATATGAATACAAAATACGAATCTTTCCAAATGAATAATCAAAAACTGTAGCAAAACTTTTACATGCACGTATTTCTGCATTTTACAAAAGAGAATTTTCAGTTGTCATCCGCACTCACAGTTGCCCACGCATATCTCTATTTAAACTTCCTTAGCGATAATTTCTTCCCTTAAGGTAATACTTACTTTCTTCCCCACAACAACGAAAGTTGTATCTGATCTTCTTGTGAGTACCATCCCTTACCAAATGGAATGCAGTCAGAAAATGGTGATACTTTTTGCACACAACATTTTGTCGATCTAGAAATATTGCTACACCATTTCCGTCAAGAGTGAACGCTGTGGATCCTAAATAACACGCCTTTTGATTGGATAAAACACAGCATTTGTATCTATATTGAATGGAACTCGATGTTGGTCGATCGAGTTGAAATGAAGTGATGTAGTTATTGTCACATTGTAGTTGGTGTTTATTAAGGAAAACTGTATTACCGCCACCGTATTCATTGGCTCCAGTATTTTTATCCGTGTAGCTTTTGCAACTGTGAGGTAATGGACAACATTCATAGTTGTACCGGTATGCACGTGCTGTTATACTTTTTCTGACCAATTTAAAAGATCGGAGACCTTGATTGGCAGGACATGTGATATTGTGAAGGCTCAAGTAATGACTTTCCCATTTGTCCCATGTGCCTTCTGAATTCCATTTGGTTGCGTGGCTATTGCATTCCTTAACAAAATCTAAGGTGAGATAAAATACACTACCCTTAAGTTTAGTAACTATTACATCTCCAAATAAAGTGTGCGATAAGATGAACAAAATCATCATTTCGTATGTTTAGTATCAATCTAACCATTTAAATAGCACAGTTAACTCTCTTACTTAACGTTTTATCAATTCTCTTTTGTATTTGTTTTCAAGCGAGGGAATGGTACGCGTTATGCTAACGTTAGTGGGAAGCTAGGCCGGGGTAAATAATCGCACCTGGCCCTCGGTGTTTACTTGATTCGGTTGCAAGCCAGAGGGCTTGTTTTCTTAGCTTTGTCTGAACAAAGACTTATAAAAGTGATGTGGAGAACATACAATACTTGTTTTTTTTTTCATTGTGAAGTTTAAATCAAGACACAGGTTGTTTACCTGACAAATTTTCAGGCAAAAATTACATGCCATTACCAAAAAATCAAAATGCAACAGCGATTTTTGAACAGTCAATTACTCGCATGAAGTATAAGCATTTAACTTACCTGTGATTATATCCATAGCTGTTCGCACAGTGTATATTGCTGATAAGCCACTTGGTCCATTGCTATTAGAAAGAATGATAACTCTAAATTCATACTTCGTGTTGGATTTCAACTCAGCCACCGTTTGGTCTAAATGATTATCAAAAATGCCAAATGTCTTCTTTGTTATTTCTGAACTTCCTTGAATGTTGTACTGTAGTATGTATGAGCAAGGACACCCAACAAATTGAATCGTTAATGAAAGTTGGTTCGATAAAACATCTGTACTTCCCAAAATTTCTGCAGGAACTGAAGACAGATAAAATATGTCTTTAGTACTAATCAATATCATTATGGAGAATTTGTTAATTTAGTTTAGTTTTAGCCATAGAATGAAACTCAAAACTATTTTTTGTAAAAGTGTATTAATATGCCGGTTTTTCGTAAAAACAATTTTTGTAAAAGCTATGCACTTGAAATTTTGTGAAGTCTATCTTGAACGATAAGTGAGAAAAAAAACTTGCAAAACTTTACTATAAGGCGTTGCTATGGCAAACAATTTCAAAAATAACAAAAAACAAAAAGTGCCCATGACAAAAGCAAAAATTTATTTATCAATAAGTATCTAGCCAATACTGATAAAACCTTCAAACTTGGACTGAAGTTACACAAAACCAAACTGTTTTAAACAATTTCACAAAATGGTAATCATGTTTATGAGGTTAAAATTAATGTGAAATCATAAATCAAAAATCTTTTATTGTTCAAAAGTTTCATTCATTTTTTCATTAATTCAGTTAAATTTAAAAAATGTTCTTATAAGAAATACAAAATTTAAAGGTCAAGAACTTTTGAACTACTGATGAAATGGCCTTGAAATTAATTTGAAGTCATTTGATGGAACCTAATACTTTTACCTGTCATTATATCTTTAGATGTGTGCACATTGTATGTTGCTGACCAGCCTGTTGGTCCGTTGCTATTAGAGAGTATAAAAACTCTAAATTCATATTCCGTGTTTGATTCTAAACCAGTTACCAGTTGGTCCGTGTAATTACTTGAAATTTTGAATGTCTTCTCTGTTAGAGCTGAGCTATCTCTAACGTTGTATTGCAAACTGTATAAGCAAGAGCAACCATTAAATTTGATCTTCAATGTCAACTGATTAGAAGAAATATCTTTGATTCCCCAAATTTCTGCTGAACCTGAATAAAAAACAAACATTATACATATCTCTACATAAACAACTCCAATTATCTTAAAGTGACCTTTGTTCTACTAAAAAGGTAGCCATGTCGATCACAACTAACCACTATTGCGCTAACACAGTGACTTAGTGATTGTTTTTTTTGGAGTTATCTACTTCAGTGGAAACAGTATACAAGATCAGATGGTATCTCATTTGTGTTATCAGTAAAAACCAAGTTTCAATATTACCTGTGATTGTGTCCTTTGATGTGCTTGCACTAAATACAACTGACGAATCAGTTTGTGCATTCTTATCAGCAAGTACGACAACTTTGAATTGATATTTTGTGTTTGAGTTTAATCCGGTTACCAGTTGCTCTATGAAATTTTGACGACTTTCGAATGTAGTGTTTGTTATTTGTGAGCTACCTTCAATGTTGTGCTGTAATGTGTATTGACAAGGACAATTATTCAACTGGATAAGTAATGCTATTTGATTATGTGATAATACATGTCTGTTTCCTGAATAAATAGTTGTAGCTCCTGCAAAACGAAACTAGAAATTAGAAAATCATCAATTTTTTATTGATATTCCTAATAACTTTTGATGCAATAATGTTTCAGATTCCTAGTAACAACAAATGTTACATGTTGACATCAGCAAAACTGATGATGATGTCATATTTATAAAGATAATAATTTTGATAACTATGTCAAATAACCATAGCTACTAACGTAAATTTGCTGTAATTTTTAAAAAGATTTCATAAGTAAACTACTTTTTAGCAAAGTTTCAAAATCCTACGTATTCTAGTTGTTGATGCAGTTCTCTATCCCCCATGTGAAATAAAGTGCTGAAGCACCTACAACAAATTGGTTTGAGAGATTGATAACGATTGAGAGATCCAAGAGATTGGATTAATAACGCATTGGTTGCAATAAATTTTTGTGTATAAATGACTAAGTCTAGTCTTAAATCAAACAATATTTTATGATTGAATGAATGGTATTTCAAATGAAATATGACAATAAACCTTCATATGCTTCATAAAAATCACGTACCTTGTACTGTATTGGAAAATTCAAGGGTTGACAGTATCAAAATGAAAAGAAATATCATCTTTGAAATATTTTTGTAAGTGCCACCTAAAACTAATAAGAGAGAAAAAAATATTTAACTTTTGTAGTCAGCGACGATAGTTCGATAGTTCTTAAAATCGTCTTTCGTCGTTGTTTTTTCATATTTTATCCACAATCTGTTGCACGCAGACTTTATACCAATATATTTCCACATTTTAATGGTTTTGGAATTTTGCACGTTAGGCTGTAAGTGTAGATAGACCGATTATCTCCCTAATCTAATATTTTCTATACGCTGACTTAACCCACAATCCACATGATATTGACCGCTTAAGTTTGTGGTTGCTGTTTGTGTGGAATGTAATTTGATTTCAAAATAACCATAATGCCTTTTTATAATTTTTATTCGATGATTTTTTAATCAAGTAAATATACTTAAAATCTCTTCACGTTTTCAAATCCAGTTCAAAAAGTACTAGTATCCCTGCAAACTAGGTTATTGTGAAAAACACTAGAAAAGATCTTCAATGATGCTTCACGTAAAATACGCAGTTAAATTTCTCAAAGAACACTGTCATTCATTCTAAGTCCTCAGTTAATAACAACAGTGTAATTTTGTGGAGCATATATTATTAGCACAATTTTAAAAGAAGGAAGCGTCAATTATTGCGGTTGGATTCCTTTAGTGTTTATTGCAGTATTAACTATTCATTCTAAGCCCTCAGTTAACCCTCTTCCGGTTAGGCAATTTATGGACGTTAAACGGTTAAGGAGGGGGGGGGGGGGGTAAACTTACCCCCTAGGTTTATTTTTGATTGCGTAAAGATATTATGCTAATTTTTGGTTAAGAATATCCTTATTATGTCTAGTTTTCAAAAATATGCTCTACCATTTCTACCATCTTGATGACGTCACATTTATGACGTAATGATAAAAAATGTATACATTTTTTAAATTGGAAAAACATATTATTTAATGCCAAAATTGCAAAGGACCTATGTTATTTTAAAAATAGAAATAAATCCATATGGCCCATGTCTACTATCCGCCATTTTGATGACGTCATACTTTTATTACAAACACAAAATGTGTCAATCACATGATGACAAAGCTGTCGTAATTATTGACCTAGTCAAGATAATTTGCTGAAATTTTCAGAAAACATGTAAAATTAAATTTGGTTCTCTGAAAAATTCAGCCAAGACCACACATTACCTAAATTTTTCAAAAAATCAAATTCTTTTCCAGGGGGTTGGGGGGGGGGGGGGGGCTTAACCTGAATAGGGTTAACAACAACAGCGTTGTTTTTTGGTGAATATTGTATTTAAAACAAGGAAACGTAAAGTATGTATCGCAGTTTGATTTCTGCAGATTTTATTGGAGTATCAAAGAACACTTTTACTAATTTTTATTGACAGTTGACAGCAATAATATATTCATCACTATGTACTTTATGTTATGCTGTAGTCACGATATTTAAATCAAGAAAGTTATTTGTGGTTGCAACAATCATGCAAACTATTGCGCATGTGCTGAACAAATTTAAATGTTTAGTCTCTATTGTTTAAAAAGTCGCTTGTCTTTTTTATTGTATAATGAGTTTTATACTCAAGTTCTTCCACTAACGTTAATAGCGAGTTTCCGAAACCACAACGCCGACGGCAACCGCAACCTGAGAATTTGACGTCGCGTCGTGGCTCACGTTGTC
>JAUBWS010081065.1:0-12571 GCA_032270445.1 Darlingtonia californica
ATCTAAAGGTTTTGGGTCACCGAATAAACTGTCTATAATTGATGAATTGCTTGAAGTGACAGATTGAAAGACTAGTAGATTGGTCTTCCTTACCTGAAATAATGATTTTCCTTTCCCTGGATAAGCATCATTTATGTCTTCTTTCCATTTCAAAAATACATCTTCATCTACAATCTCCATATCGTAGAAACATAGGAAGAGTCGTAGCAACATATCTAACAAAAAGAAAAAGTCAAGAAAAATTATTATTCCAAATATTCCAAACTCATAAAGCGCTGAGATTCAAATTTTGGACGAACATATTTTAATTATTCCCATAATTAGCAAAAATCTCTGTAAAAAGGGACGTTTCTAGGTAATATTGGTTTATAGAGATTATACGGTATTGTTAATCAAGGAGCGAGCATAAGTTTCCATGAATTATGATTCCAAAAAATGACTTGGACTTGAAAATATAGGATTCTCATTTTACTGTGCACGATGAAATGGTCCTATCCTATTGATGACAAACACTGCTTTTTACCTTTTGGAAAGTCATTTTCGAAACAGAAAACTTGCAAGGCGTAGACAGCTTCTAATTGGTCAGAAAATTGATTGCCGATAAATGTTCGTAAGAAAGTATTCAAACTTCCAAATCTCTCTTTTTCTTTCTCTTGCAATTCTTTTTCCGGCTTGTGCGCGATGTCCATTCCTGGTGCTAGTGTATCTTTTGTTGCTATGGTAACGGCGCATGTGACAACAACATGAACAAGAAGCTTTCGGCTTAATTTTGAATCTTTGCCCTAAAAACATAATTATTTACACTTCCAAACTTTGACCAAAAATTTTAAAAACTCCAATTGCATGGGACCATATTGAGTGAAACCCATAAAAAAAAACAAGCTGAGTATTTAAGGCGCTCGCGCATACCTTGGAGGCCCGAGGTCGACTTCCTTACGATACCTTCCTTACGATACAGATATTTGTAATTCTACTTTATTGGAAGAAGTTCTCCCGTTAAATATATCATTTGTCACCATCCGCAAAAATGAATCTTCGCCAATTAAATTACTGAAGCATTAAAATCACAAGAATTGCGGAAAGTTTGGCTTGGTTTGGTGTTTAATTGTTAGAGAGTTGGTGTAGAGTTTACTACGGAATAATTCATTTTAAATCGCTTAATTTAGTATTTTTCTTAAGATTTCACATCAAGTGAAAAGTACAAAAATGACTTATCCGCGAAATTTAATCTTCGAGAAAAATCGAAAATTGGCTGATGCACAAAAATAAATCCCCGCAAAATACAATTCGCGGTTTTTTGAAACCACAAAAATTTCTCCCAATAAAGTACATGGTGCCCTGAGGTTGAGGTGTTTTCAGGGAGGCAGGGCCTTCATTGATAGCAGTTCATGAAGAACTGAAGAGGCTATCATGGGTAAATAACCAAATCAAATGAACCTTACACGGTTCTCCAATTGAACGGGACGTGACCTTATTGAATCGGATTAATCAGACGAAAACAACAAACCTTCATCCATTCAATTAGTGAAATTTCATCACTTTCCAACTGTGACATCATTTTCAACAATTCTTCTTTTAAACACAAGTGTGGAAATAAAAATTTCATATCCTGAAAAACAACAAGCATTTTGTTGACACATATGAAAAAAAATATCTGATCCGAATCTGATCAAGTTTCTAAAAAAATAACAGCAGGCTAATAAGAAAGTTATTCTCGTGTCCGAAAGTCACTTATTAAACAAAATGTCGAGTCAGTCGGTATCAGAAAGAGCTTTCCGCCGTTTTACACCATAAACTGAGGTACATAACAGGCTAAAAAGAAGAGAGTGGATGATTGAAAACGGTTACCATTTTTAGAATCTTTCACAAAGAAGAGCACAAAGAAGCGAGTCTTTTTCAGAGAAATAAACATTTAATAGCGAATTAGAACCGTGCGCGTTTAATGTCGAGTACCCCAGTGGGCAAAATTATTAAAAAACCCTGTGGAGGAGTGTTTTTTTCCGAGTGCCGTTTAAATAGAACACTCATCCACATGGGTTTTTCACGATTTTGCCAGCTGGGAAGGATTATAGACACCAAATGAGCAATTTCCGATTCCGAAGCTGTACTGATTAACATACACTTACCATTTCTTGTGCAGTTTTCAAAATGCAATCATCACTTCTTTCATTAACTGGGAAAATCAATTTCAAATCAACTTTTTCTTCTTCGAACATCTTCAACAACCATTCCTTAGAAAAATTGGCAACATCATGTTAATGAAAAGAAATCACTTTTGAGCAAAACCAAATTGCACAGGTCAAAGAATTAAGGACGAAAATAGCAAAGGGCCATTTTAATCAAAATCACTATAGCGATATCGCGGAATATAAGGTAGAAGAATGTTTGGACTGTTTGAACATAGGTAGACTTGATTTCCCGCGATATCATAAGAGTTAGTGAGTAGAAGCGAGATAAACATTCTAGTATCACTTCGGTAGATAAAGAAGTCTCAAGAAATCTTGAAATGATAGGATGCGAGCCTTAACAAATCCTATCAACTATTCACTTGGAAACTAAAAGGATAATTAAAACTGCTGAGATACCTTTCCTTGTGATTTAGCCAGAAGAGATAGACATATCATGGCAGTTGGATAGTGGTTACCATCTTGAAATGTATCAATGAAATTTGATACTTTCGTAAAACCCTGTGCGACAGAAAAAAAAATTTGGTTGTTGATTATCAGAAATGTAGAATGGTGATCTAAAAGGCCTTTTTATCAAGTTGGTGTGAGTAAAAAGCAGGAAATGCAAAAACAACACATATTAAAAATAACACTTTAACAATAAAACAATTTTTCGCCCGAGCCTAATTTCTTAGGGAATCCTAAGGGATTGTTCATGGCATAAGACTTAAACACCCAAATCCAATCACTCTACTTTGAAAGATTTTTTTACCCTTTGTCCTATACGTTTAGCGCACTTACTTTAGAGAAGAAACAAACAGGAATTATCTTTAGCTTCTGATGGTCGCTATTTCCTGAAAGTTTTCTAAGCATTTTTGCATTTTGAGGCTCGTTTTCTTATATAACTTATATAAAAAAGTTGTGTAATTCACCTTTTCAACGAGAAGGGCAGCAACAGTTGCCATAAATTCTTTACCATTTAGTCTTTCCATTACTTTAATATCATCCAACAGTTGGTTGTAAGTCTAATTAGATGAGAAATGGAATAAATCCGTAAACTGCTTATACCTACCGACTATCAAATATTTGAGCAGAATGACCAAGTAACTGCTTCTTTATCAAAGAATAGTGTCTCGATTATTTTCGTGTCTCGATTATTTTCAACTTGAAAATTAATCATGTCAACCCAAAGTACTTCCCTTAGGTTTAAATCGTCACTGAAGAGGACCTCTAGACGAGCTCCTCCCATCCGGAGATTCCGAAAATTCAGACCCAATATCCCTGTTAGAGTATATTCTTAGAAGGCATAGAAATAGGAGTAAGAAATTTATACGTACATTGACAAAGATTTCAGAGGAAATGATATTTTTGTCAATACATTCCATATAAATGTTTCCGATTTCAGTCCACTCATTCTCATTTAGTGTGACGGCAAACATTAATAACTGTTTGGCAAGCATTTTTGTGGATTTGGTGTTTGTGGCAATACTTCTTAGATCATTACAAGCAAATGAGACATCTTCATCTTCCTTGAACTTCTCATAAACTTCAATCTAAATAAAAAACAACAAAACATTACGAACAAATAGGAAGCGACGTCATAAATTCTATATAAACGGTAAGCTAAAATTAAATTAACAAAATATTACGAACATATAGGAAGTGGCATCATAAATTCTAAATAAACCGTAAAGGGGGTGGGCGCTAAAATTAAAACAACAACCAAATTAAGATTACATTCCGAAATATAGAGAACGATTGACCTGTATAAATAACATTTGACAAACAAACCTGATTGCTATTCAAATATTCTCATATGTATAGGTGCAATGAGAACTCTTAACAATAATAGGGACAGGCAGCAGGGTCGTAATTCCAACGGTATGAAGGGGTAGAGGTGGAAGGGTTTGATAATGAAAGCATAAGATCACAATAATTCGTGTTTTTTCACTCACAATTTTCTTCTCTGCATCTGCTTTTCCTAACGTGCTTTTCTTTGGCTTACTAGAACTTGTTTTATCATTAATAGTTAAATTTGTGAACTGTTGAAGTTTAGCGGGCAATTCCTACAAAAAAAATTAAACTCAATTATTATTAATAGTTATGAAAAAGGAATTTATGAAAAGGGAATTCAATTTGAGGCGATTTCAGTCCACGGACCAACGGATGAAGTCAAATCACTTTTTTCGCAATATGATTTAATTTCGCAGTCTGTTCTTTATTCCTTTCTCAATACTTTTTCTATTGTTTTGCTGGACTCTAATTTCTTTGATGGCTTTATCGTTAATTCAATGTCGGTATTTTGTTAAAGGAATAAGAAAAGAAGTCAGGTCTTTCAATAGAGTCAGAATATTCTTTTTTTCTGAGCATCATAAGTCGAATAAGTGAGAACTACAATCTCAACGGGGTAATAACAGTTTGTACGATCGAACGGAGATATACGAAGCCCGAGGACGATGGTAAAGACCGAACGTAAGCGAGCTATTGTTAGTTTTGTAATATCGTTTCTTTTTTACCTAAGACCGCTTTTTTTTATTGTTATTTAAGGCTACCATTTTTAGCCTACTTATAAGCCAATAAGATTCAAATATTCTCCAATTTTTATGCTATCCAGAGCAAGGATATCTGATTTGGATCTTTTTTGATTTGTACTCGTATGGAGAAAACAATTTCCCAGAAAATTGAAAGTTCTCTTAAAGTTGCAAATATAACTTTGCATCTACATCTTTGCCTAAAGACATAGGAACAGCGGTCTGGCGGTTGTCCAATTCCTAAATTTTTAGGAGTTGTGAAACTTAATCTGTGTAAGAGAGACATAGATACCTCTGGCTTCTTCAGTTTTTCGTCTTTCTTCGTCAGAAAGGAAGCAGGTCTCAAGCTCACCTAGATACAATGCAAAGTATTTAATATTAGCTATACATTAAAAGCTCCTCTGAAAGTCATTGGAAAGTAAAGATAACTAACAACAAGTAGTTCAAATCAGGGTCCACAGTGTGAAGTTTAAAGGGAAGGGGCAAAAATAAGTGGGGATAAATTTGACCCTGCAAGTTTAACCAACTTACTTCTCCATCACACTTTTTCCATGTTGGTTGTGATGGTTTGTTGTATGCATTACCAACAGCAGTTGAACGAGGCACTAAAACGACATGAACACAAGATAACACAATAAAACTTTGAAAGTTAAGCCTTCTCTCCTACAGATATAACACAAGTGACAATTCTTTAGAAAAAAAATTAAACTTTAGAAATGCTGAATTTATTTGTTTTAACTGGAATACAAATCATAATATGGTTGTCTTGATTCAGAAAAACTCTTCGTAACCTATAATTTTAACCATACTAAGCTTTATTCTGAATTCTTGAAGACCTTAACACTTAAAAGCTATTTCTGGTATTTGCTGTTGTCGTTAGGATAGTTTATTTTTCTCATTTTGATGCGTGCGATTGGATGAAAGTCATCTCATCTCTGGAGAAGCCTTTTTTCACACGAAAATTATTATGGTTGAAGAGGTACTTCTTGCAGCAAACAAAAGAAGGAAAGAAGCAGGTATCAATCAAAAAACAAAGAAGGTAAAGAAATTTACCCATGGGAGGAGATACTTTTGGTGGAGGTGTTGGAGCATTGTTTTGAATTTCGATTCTATTAGCTTCTTCGTTTTGTGTTATCAAATTAATAGATGGTTTCGTGTAATTTGGCATGAATGGATCAACATTCCAGGGATTTTTCTTATCAATCACTTTCTTTTCCTTCTCTTTTGTCCCTGATATATTGTTATTGTTGTTATTGCCGTAGTCGCTGCTCTTCATGTCATTTCCTCTGCCATTCAACATTGTTTTGTCACTGCCTGATTTAGTCTTCATATAGCTATAAAGAGGAATTTTGTTTTATGGACTAAAACCTTTTGGTAAGAACCCAGGAGCACCACGACCCATGCAGCATTTGATAGTACCCCTTTGGTGCAGTGCACTGGTGCACAGACTATTTTGAGTGTTGGTTGACGTTTCCACTGAATGCCCATCATGACGAAATTCATTACATTAAAAACCAGAAAATTCAGTAGAACATCTCAGTGTAAAAAGGCCTGCGAAATTTTTCCCAGCCAAAATCAAAGATTTAGCCAGATTATTTGAGAAATAGATAAAAATATAGATAATTACAAAATATACGTATTTTAATAAAATCTTTGATGTGGCTTTTCTGACTTATTTATACAAAAACAGGATTATAAGCATTATAAAAAAATTTACTGAGACAGAAATCCTCCAACCTTTGTCCTGGCCGTGGAAATGGAAATCAATAAGAATGTTCAACTCACTGTGGTTCAAAAAGATCTGGTTTAGCAGTTGGCCTACTAACAGGTGTTGGTTGCTTCATAGGTTGAACTTTGTTTACTGGCTTTCCAAAAATATCTTTATTATCATCATGATAATCCTTAGGCATCTTGCCATCCATCGACGATGTAATGCCACCGGCAGTTAGTATTGGATCATTGAACCATGGCATTGATGACATGTCACCAGGATTGAACGGAGGAATCTGCATATTTGGTGCTTGCATCCCAGGAGGTAAAGGCATACCAGGAGGAAAAAATGGAAAGGGAGGAAGCATCATTTGCTATAAAGAATATTTTCAATAGATGTGGTAAGAAGAAGAATTTCCGCAAAACGACTGAAAAAATGGGACTCGCTGGAGTTTTCAGAATTGATGCGATTTGATTTATTGATTCAACAGAAACAAATGTATGATTTCTTATAAAATACTCTGACAAGTCATTCCAAAAAATAAATAAGCTAAGTATTTACCCCCATTGTGGCCTCCCATCTCATCTGTGATACAGATCTTGGTCCATTTTCTGCTTGTATTCTTCTGGGTACCCACTAAAAATACATAATGAAAGTGAATGACGAGTTTACTTGTACTTAGATTGATTTTATGTCAAACAATAAAATCAAACTTACTTTGTTCGCTCTTAGTTCAAGCAAATCTCTCAACATGAACCGGATCCTTGATGGCAATTCATTGCTCTCTGAGAGCATTACAACTCGTTCAAAATATTGCTTCATAATATTTGTTGCCTTGTACGTATCTAACCTCTTCCCAACCGTAGACATTATTTGACACATGCATTCAATATCCTCTGCCATCTCAAACAATGATGTTCGCTTTTTCTTGGCCAACAACTGAAAATTATATGCATTAGAATTTATTTACTAAAACAATTTTTTTCAAGGTCCTAAGTCAATTTCTAGAAATAGGTGAATTGGCCTAAATTTTCTATAACCCAATGACAAACATCGACAAAAGATGCTGAAATTAGCCCAAATAGAACTGTCATTGAAAGCTCATTTATAACTCCTAACCATCCTAAATTTAGTAGATGTTGAGAAAATCTTTGAAAATTAAGATATTTTTAAAAATAGTGTGGATTGTAAAAGTACATAGTGGGCAACACCCCTCTGACCACCCCCTGAAATATTTACCACCATCCCCCCCCCCCCCCTAATAGAATAGGTCTATTCTCCCCTGAAAATCAGATAAAATCTACCTCCACTTCTTGGTCAATACCCCCTGCCCTCCTGAAAACAAAAACTTTTGGCAAGCCAAGAATTTTCGAAAAATTAAATCCTGGGAGGGGGTGGGTGCCCACTATGAAGAAAAAACCAACAGACTTTGTTCATACCTGCTGAATACATTTATGTAGAATGGCTTCCTGTAACAATTCCAGCTTACCAAGTTCTCCTGGAAAAAAATAAGTAAAGTTAGTAAACCTTACGTAAGGTTTGAAGCAAAAAATATCAAACACTACACTACAAATATCTAGAAAAAAATGTGATATCATATCATGTCAATCATATAAAGTAGGAACATTTACCGATGAATTTAATATTTCCCAGCATTTTCCTTTTAGCAATCTGCTTTGCAATTTGTTCATCTGGTGACAGTTTGCCATCTTTCTTATCAAAAGCTAAAGCAAAGAAAATAAAAAAATTAACTTTGCACTAATAAATATATAAATAAATCTGGCTAACAATAAAATAGCTAAGGAAGTTATTTGACAGCATTGATTTCACTCTTTACGGTCCATCTCAAAATCATTAGCTGAATTTTAGTTCGATTGTGACGTCAATTAAATCAGCTATTCAGCCCATTTAACAGACTTTGAAAAAGCTGATTTTATGACTTATTGAAACTTCAAAGCAGCTACATAAAATCAAATTTTTTTGTAATCAATCATTGTTGATTTTGTTTTCTAATCATGTCTGCTAAATATTACTCAGGAGATGAATATGAAGATATTGACTGCTTGTTTGATGAATCAGACAATTCATGATTTACAAACAATTGAAGAGTTTTCAAAAAAATATTCCATGTGAGTTTTTTAAAACTAGTGATTAAGAATTTTATTTTTATTCATAACCTAGTTGAGGTCTATGTTATTGGCATTTTTAAAATACAACCTTTTCAGTAATATACGATTACATGTATTTGGCTGATTTTATTGACGTTGCAATCGGCTAACCTAGCCCATTTTAGCTGATGTTACGCTGAATTTTAGTCAATTTAAGTTAGCTGATTTTAGCCAATGTTTTTAGGATGGTCCTTTAGTGTCAATGTTAACCTCTAATTAAGTCTTGCAACCCTTGATGCCTCCGCGAACCAAGCACTAGAGAGCAGTCCCCATTCAACAAATTAAAAGGCCAAGGATTGGGAAAATTTGGACACATTTCAACACAGAAACAATTTCACATCTTCTGTTGAAAAAAACATTTCAGTTTACTCAGCTAAAAAATAAGATACCTGATGAAGCTTTAGATCTTGTTTCAAATTCTTCTTGACATTTGCTGAGAAGCAGGCGCAGGAAGGTCTATGAAATACAAAAGTCAACATGAGGAAAAACATGCGAATAATAAAGCCTACTACAATTATATTAGAACAAAATAAAAAAGCAATACATTTGATTTCTTTGTTGGATAATCAAAGTTTGGTACGTCATTTCGCAATCGTAAACACAATTGAGCATATAAGTTGCAATATTTTGGTTCATCAATTGCCTTTTCATAAATCTATAATAAATTAAAAATGACAATGAGAGTGTTTTTCTTACCAGTTAGTAGTACAATTGTTAAGGAAATAATAACGAGAAGCCTTGCGGCTTTAATGTCATTGCCTTAACGCAAAAACATGATTCTAGCCAAAACTGACTGACCTGATACTCAGATTGGTTATCTTCTGCCTTGCACGCCTATGCTCTAAAGGCACAGGTGAAAAAAAACAATCTGAGGAATATAGCAGCTTATTTCTTTCAAGACTGTGTTTTAAACAGACTGGATCTAGTATAATGGTTGTTGTTTGTTTTTCTTTTAAAATTTGTGAGGAGCTATATTAGCAAAAATCGTGGTTTTTGGGATAAATTATGAAAGAGGCACGACTACTTTCCTCAGATGTTATTTTTTTCATCCAATCTTTAGAGGTTTAGCATGTCGGTTAGAAATAAAACATCTGAATATCAGGTTAAAATTGATGAGAGAGCTCGCCTTCTGTGCATCATGACATCCAGCAGACTGCAGCCTTAGTAGCAGGAGTGGCAAAAAATAATGTGTATCATAAAAAATATTCCTTGCTTGTTCAAATAATTTTCCTTCAAAACTTCATTGTATGAAACATTAAAATTTAATAAAAAAAGTGACAGTGATACAATCCATACAAAAGAGTTTTATTCATAGGGTGATCAAGATAGTAATAAACATGATCAACTTTGACAATGGAATCGTTCTCACAAAAAGTGCTCAAAATGAGGCGTTCTTTTTACGTTGCTGTGAGCAAAGATCTTGCTATAAAAGAAAAACACGTCCTTCAAGTGATTTTTTTGAGACACAAATAATATAAACAAGCAATATATATGCAGAAAATTGTCATGATTGTCAATTAGAAAAACATATTTTTATAGAACACTACATTGCCTTTCCTCTGTAAAATATTAACAATTGCCTTTTCTCTTTATACTGTTAAAGTTGGGAGAAACACTGTTGTGAAAATCTTTTTAAAAACCCAAGAAAGAGCTAGCCATATCATACGTTTTTTTGTTGAAAACATAATTTTTTTTAACGCAGTTAACTTCGTTTGCATCAGTAACATCAAACTTTGTTTCATTTTTTCTCCCAAACATAACATCAAACTTATTTAGGACAGAGAATAAGCAGCAAAATTCATGGGCAATAAAACGGGCAAAACAGGGGGGTCAACATTCAGAGTACTAAACCATAGCTGAAACAAGGGTACTTACAGCTTTCAAAATATAAGTACACCCATCCACCCACCCATTAAGTACCCTAGTAGGTACATATGAGTGCTTATCCATATTTCTTACTTGGGTACCCCTAATTCAAATATTTGACACACTATCTCCCTGGTTGGGAGGTACGCGTACCCCAAGGACACGAAAATGTTTTTCATTAGATGGACTTTTTTGGCAAATTTTTCGGAAATATTTGCTAACTCCTTTCAAGGGCAATTTTTGAAAGATTTCTTCTATAGGAGAAATGCAAACTGAAAACTATCAAATATATATAAAACAGGATGATAAAAAGACAGCGTGTAAACGATATTTTTATCTTTTTAATTTTTATTTTTAACCTGAAGAAGTCTTGTAAAAGACGAAATATTGTTTACACGCTGTCTTTAGATCTGAGCAGTGTGGTGGAGCAACATTTTTTTTTATTATTATTGTATATATATATAAATTTTACAATCTCCTATCATTAGGAATGAGGTGAGGCCAAAAAGGTCAAGAATTTAGTAAATAAATACTTATTTTTGTGTAAATTTTTGTCAAAAAAACAGCCAAATAAGTACCCAGGTACTTATTATCAATGCTGCTGAAGAAAAGCCATACCCACCCGATAAGTACACAAGTACTTAAAAACTTTTTTTGTGAAAAAGACCCACCCACCAGGCTATGGGTCAGTACCCTGAAGGTTGATTCCACTGGGTGAAGACCTGGAACTTATCCACCGATCAACCTACCGCCTGACAGACACATCCTAATAAAGGGTCATCTGCTAGCGCAATGACCAATAAGATTCATAAGAAACACGGCAGATGGATTCTGATAAATTCAATATTACTTACTAATATAATTATTCCTTTTAAAACAGTCTTGTCTATTCCAATATTGATCAAGTTGTAACTCAGTTTATCAAAGTTTTCAGGAGTTAGTTTATTAAGTATCCTAAAAAGTATGAAAGAAAAGAATTATGAAAGCTTTAGGTCAATGTGGAAGGCGTATGTATTTTAACTTAAATTCATATTGGAACCTTTTGATAAATTTAAAAATAAATTTATGTTCTGATCCAGCATCATGAAAAATAAATAATTTACATCTGACCTTAAACTAAGTATCTAAATCTTGTTAAATCTCAATCACCTTGTCAAGAGGCAATCAAAAGTCCTGAATTTAATGAACACCTTGCATCTTGAATTTGACTTACCCTCGAACCCTTCGGAAAATTAATTCATTACGATCTGTAATATCGTGCAAAAGCTGTGATGCAACCCATCTTGAGGCGTTTGTTCTCTGACTTGATGGTGAATCTTTCCTAGCATAATTTTTCTCTCCTGACTTTTTTATTCCATTTTCAATATGACGAGCATGAGAAGAGCTAGAAGAATATCTAAAAAACGATACAAGATAAAAATAAAATTATGATTGTGGAATCATTTCCAGCACAGATAACCCAGATGGTGGGATGGTAAATGGCTATTCTATTTTTATCAAAGCCCAAGTTACGTTCTTAATATTGAATTAAAGTCCTGTGAAGTTAGCAATGAGCACTGCACACCTCAAAGCTGACTTTGTTTTGGAAAAACCAATCCGATCTGATGTTGCTGACCTACTCACATCTGAATTGACAGGGCTGGGATTCAGTTTATGCAATAGCACTTCAATAAACATAATGAAAGCTTGTGTATAAACATAATGTTCTACATACCCGTTTTCAAAGGTTTTTGAATAATGGCGGTTTGTCAATCCATGCTGTCTTCTCGGTGCATCACTTGAAAAAGCTTGTAATGAAAGAGTGGATTCCAGCTTAGCGATTTAATGTGCAATAATTTGTCTAAAAGTATCAAAATAAAGGACACATTAAATAAATAAAATACAGTTTAATTAGAGACAGATAGTTAGAGACCAATATTTATTGTTGATAGCCTCAAACACTTAGTTATGTCTTATGTTTCAAACTGATATAAGTTACAGGTAATTGACATAAATTTCAAACTCAGCTTACAAACTCTTGTTAAACAGTCTTGTCATTTCGCACGCGCACGCACCCGCACACGCCTAAAACATATTTGGGCGTGCGATTTTAAGACAGCAATCGCACGCCTAAATCACTGATATCGCACT
>JAUBWS010081076.1:0-10325 GCA_032270445.1 Darlingtonia californica
TAAAAATTACAAAATTCAAATGCCCATAACTTTTGAACTACTAATGCTATTGACTTCAAATTTGGACCGTAGTTAGACGATACAAAAGCAATTCAGATGATATCATCAAAATGGTATCAAATACAATGGCGTCATAATTGATGACGTCATCGTTTTAAAAAAACTTTCACAAAGTGTGCCCCCCCCCCCGGATTTTGCAGGGGCCAAAAAGCCCGGGTAAAATAGGGCTTATATCACTAACTTCGGTTCCATGGTAACGGTAATACATAATTACAACCAAAGAAGTGATACAGTCCTCTAAGGAGTAGGTGTCGTCGCAGACAGGGTCTATGGGTGAGGTATATAGTCCCTCCTAGACAGAAATTTCCCTTGTAAGAAAATGTCAGAAATTTACATGCATTTCAGTGTCGCCTGCCTTAAGGAAAGTATCTGTTGATTCTGGAAGGGAAGTTCTTCAGAGAGCTTCTCTCCGGCTTCCATAATCTCTTAGAATAAAATGCAGATTTCAAAATGAGCTTACCGACAAGCCCAATAACTCATTTTAAATTTAACATTCATTAAATAGGCAAAACTCTCCCGTGGCCGAATTAAGGCGTTGAACGCGTTAACCGGTACCCCAAGTTGCATGAAGGTTTAAATAAAAAAATCCCCTCAATAAAATATAAATTCGTGTTTTCTACTCAGTTTATTCAGATCGATGATCTGTCTTAGGTTCATGAAAGTTTTTATTCGTCATAGAAAGCATTTGACCTGTAAGAGATGCGGATTTTACAGATTAAAACTTTCAATATTTCAGTTTCGAAGAGAGATTGAAAACCTTTTTTCACTTCAATAAAGGCCTGTAACCAAAAAATCCGTTTAGAATGACTGTTCGAAATTCTGGGTCAATAATGAAATCATTAATCCATTTAAATACAAAGAAAAAATGTAATTTACGCGGATATGTAATTTTCCGGATGACTGCAGTGAAAATTTAATCCTCGGGAAATTAATCCCTTTAAAGTGTTTCCAGGAAAAAACAGAACTCTCATTTAGAACCAACAGAAACAACAGAACCAAATCCGTAAGGTGCGATGGAATGGTAAAATTGTTCTCTAAAGTTGTTCTGCAAATCTGCAATTTGTCTGGAATAGTTAATTGCGCATGCGTAGCGACTGTAAACAAACGACTGGCGGCTTCATAAAGTTCCAGAAGAATTGTCAACATTGAAAATTCATCTATGGAAAAAGTACTATACGAATGAGATGATTAAGAGGTTTGTTATGCTACTACAACATGTGTTGCAACAAGCCTTTCTCTATCGTTTACTGACTTTTGGATTGGATGGATTTTCCTCGGAGATTTTCTCTTTATTTTTGTTTCCTTTTTTTTATTTGCTTTGATCTTTATTCTGTAGATTTAGCTAGATTTTTAAAGGTAACAGATAAATATTTTCTATTCAAACTTGCATAAAAAAGTGCCTAAAAGTTACTTATGATCGATGTTGGTTTGAGTTCACATTTGTGTGTGGATTAGCTAGGAATAAATGCAAGACAGAAGCATGGCGGATCAAATCGTCGAGGCCCTACCTTTACCCCGGACATGTCCAATGTAAGTATGACCAAGAAAAAATTCAGCAATCAAGCCGGGCTGCACTTGGTGACTTGTATTTCTCCAGCATAGTTGGTGTTTTACGCTAGATAAAACTTTTTTTTTGTCCGGGACTACACAAACATGTATGACCCAGGTCGACCCAACGTAGTAAGACTCTGGTCAGTGTCCAGTCTATAAATGGTGTGGACTACATGCTGAATATACTTGGCGTAATGTTCAATTAATTTTGGCGCATTGGCGCAAAGAGTATCCCCAAAAAATATTTTACACATTGCGATTACAAACTGATAACAGATATTCTTGTTTCGTTTTTAAGTGTTCAGAGAGAACAAGCTGACCACACCAGCAGAATAGGGCTAAGTAGCACAACAAGAATAGCCCTATCGCACGGTCAGACAAAATTTAAGTGGGAACAGGAGATTTGCAGAAATTGGAGCACAGGTCAGTTATTTGAAACAGGAAATTTGCAGGAGGTGGCGGAGTCAGTCAGTCTGCTTCTCTTTGGTTCCAAAATTCTTTATATATCTGACTTTGTATAACTCTTTCTAATAGTAATATCACTTTTATCTATAAAACTCTTAAAGGTTCTTTTAACCTTAAGACATTTGTAATCTCTTCAGTCTACAATTTATTCAAACTCAACATAAAACTTGGAATTCCACCATGAAACTCCTATGTAGACATCTGGTCTGGTCAATAGAACCAAGTTTGGTATTAATTCCATTCAATATCAATGCATGATGTCCTGGAATATGATGCATCAATTACTAATGAGAGATGACCTATCTTCATTAAGTCTGAACAAAATGAAGACCATGCGTTAACAGCAATTATTGAGCCAATACATTTCTTAATTATTGTCACATCTTCCATACCTCTTTTATTAATATTTTTTTGACTGGAAAATTTACACGTTAAAAAAATTTTCAATTGTTACAAGCATCTCTTAGTTTTTGAGGTGGCCATCACTTTGATTAGCTACTGTATTACAGCTACTTGATGGTCTACATATAATATTTTTTGTAATTTTAAACGAACTTTTTCAATGGATTAAATATATATTTATCTATCTATCCTTCCCGCGCTCAGGCCTATTCTGCCGACCTGTGTGATGGGCTAGTCAAGCCACGCTGAAAAGGCCTATTCTGCTCGTGCATTCAACTCAGTTTGCCTGCACGCTTAAATCTAGAAAAAACAAGATCTGTTTTCAATTGACAGTCACAATCAGTTTGCTGTAGTTTTTGAAAATGACCATAATTAGCCACTTTCATAGAGAGTATATTTCTTTTACAAGAATACATATTGTAGGGACAAATTTGTCAACAACTTGCCAGTTTGCGGTGATATTTTAAATTGCTGAAATCTGTTGGACGGAATTCGATACTTCAAGCAAGGAGCTTTCAAAATTAACTGTGTCGTAATATGTTATAAGTGCGCAAATCTTGTTAAAGTTCACCATTGGAACTTTAAGCTATCAATGTTTTCCACTACCTTGTTTCTGTTAGCGCAAGTCAAATTAAGATTTTAGCGAAATCTTTCGACCATTCGGTCGTCTTGTTTATTTTGGAAGGCCTCGTTATAACCATGACCCGCTTGATTGATCAGTTCTTCATAAAAGAATCCACAGACCGGCATCTATAACATCGAATTCGCAACCAGGCCAATGAATTGGTCGAGTAACAGTATTCACAAAGTCAGTCCAGCAAAATTTTAGGAAAACCGATTTTTAATCAGAATAATTCGATCTATTGCACAACAGTACGTAGTTAGCAAACTAGCCTTCTGGCTTGTGGGCCGACAAGCATACGGCACGCGCCCGAACGTTTTTTTAATCCGGTTTAGCACAACAATACGAGATGCCATTCAATACGAGATGCATGTATTATTCCTCAGCCTTTCTTTTGAAATGTATCACGACAGCGCATCTAACGTAAACCCATCACTTAAGCGTATCATTACCACGCTCGAATAAAAGAGCGAAAGAGTTGCGTAAAAAAGCAAGATAAGAGAGCTAGGTGTCCTAGCTAAATTTATTAAATATTATGCCTAAACACAACTGCGTCACAGCTTCAAGTGCAGTTTTACCGTTTAATATATTGGAGGGATGTTCTTTGGAGATGCAAGACCCTGTCCCCAAAAGATGGCTTTGGTAGCATATTTTTCTATTTAATTAGACACCAGATTAACTCAGCTCTAGGAATTCGATGTCATCATTTTCTGGATAACATATTTCATAAAATTACCTAAACTCTCATGTTTAGAAAAATAAAAGTTTAGAAAATGAGACGTAAACATTAGGACAACATCCAAAAACAGAAAAATCAGTCCAGTAATTGACAGCACCTTCCATACATGAACATGCTGATAAAAAATTTACAAATTCACTCAAAGTTGAAAAGATTTACTGGTTGTCAGCTTTTTGATGGAACAAGAGCACTGATGCTTATGTATTTGAAATGTAATGGTTGGCTTTGGAGTATGAGAAAGGTTCCACATTATTCAAGTTTTCTGTAGAAACGCTTGTTACAAGTGTTTGGAAGAACGACAAATCGAGACAATATTTTGCTTGCTTATACAAACACTTGTAATTAGCGTTTCTATAGAAAACTCTAAAATGCGGAATAAGACCTTTCTCCACGTGCTTTGGAACCATTTACAGACATGACTAATCCGTAAATTTAATTTTATTTAATCAATTATTAAAGAGTTGCCAGGGTTGCTGCTTTTCTCACAAATATCTGGCACACTTTCGAGCATCTGCCAAACAAGCTATATTGTTAGTTTGGAGCATATATTACTACTTTGTTGTATTTACCCAGTTGGCGAAATTAGTAAAAAACCCATGTGGAGGAGTGTTTTTTTAAACTGCACGCAAAACGCTCCTCCACATGGGTTTTTTCACGATATTTCACACTGGGTATGACCTGGAATACAAGCGGTATGATTGCCATATACATACACTAGACAGGTCAAATTTAATTTTTGCTTATTCATTAAGTGATGATTAAGTACTTCATTAGCAGTTACTTTCATATATTAACGTTGTAATTATTTGTAATTAAAGGTTGAAGAGGCTTGCCAAGCGCAAAATTATAGTTGATAAGGCATGTATGTATTTTTTTAAATGTTTGTTGGCAAGGTTTGCTGCAGCGATGAGTCAACGTATGCCAGTATGGCACGCAGACAATTGGCAATAATTAAAATCACCGTTATTAATGCATGTTAATGAACACCTAATTGCAAATTTGATATTTAATCTAAACGAATGGATGTTGTTAATTTTAATTTTCCGTTTCAGACAATATATGTCATCCATTATCGAGTAAAACTTCTGATATTGGCCTCTCAATTTAAAATTTGGCTTTTGATCGAAAATTCCTTTAACTCGTTTGATGACGACTAATACAAATTTAGGTTTACAAAATTTCATGCCCTCAACAAAGGTTGACCGGGCTAGGATGTTTTGAATTTTTTGGAGTAAAAATGGATTGACCTAAAATAATAATGATGATGATGATTTCCCTACAAAACAATATTTGTTGTAGCTAATTTGCAAAACTTTATTTCAAATGACAAAAAAAGTTAATCTAAAAATTATGAAAAATTAATTAATGTTTGAGAGAGAATATTTTTCAATTTCCATAAAAATATGGGAATATGTTCCAAGTTTCCGTATAAACTTTGCTCGCTGGATACCGTAAGTAATCAGTAACACAAAACAGATTACCTTCGCTGTGATACTCATGCGTTGCGTGGCTCGAACCGGGAACCTTTCAATCGTGAGGTAAGTGCTCTACCAATTAGACGTACTTATAGCAGTTGACGATTAGGTGTTTCAAACTGATAAGGATAGTACGTCTGAGGTGCAGAAGAAGCAAAATACGGAAGATGGAATCCCCGGTTGCCGTAAAACTATCGCTTATATTACAAAATAATGATTGCTTTGTATATTGAGGAAAATTTGTCATCTGAATGTGTTTTGCAAAAAAAAAAACAGCAAATAATAATTTTGATGGATCCGTTAATGATTAATTGTAACAGTATGAGGAAAGTCTGGATAAACAAATTAAAAAAGCATTGCACTGCACTATCAGCAGCAGACCAATGACACTAGCACCTCCTCCTGCAAGTGTTCTGTTGTTGATCACATATGCAAGCATAACTAGAATGTAATTTTGCAGAAATTAATTGCACATGTAGGCGGATCATTTTGGATATAAATGATGCCCATAATCTTTTGTTTATTAAGAAGGATGGACATAGCATTAGCAATATAATAGCAGATTTGGGGTCAGTATTACCTGGGAGAAGGCAGTTAATTACCATTTTAGCAAATAATATCGCGTCCATAGACGAGCTCAAATTATAATCATGTTAATTTCAATAACTATATTATGCTCTACCTACTTCCAAAGTATCCGTTTATGATTTTGCACCCGTATTTGCATTATTTTGCAAACTCGCCAATATTTTTGAATAATACATTGTCCAGGAAATATCACAAGACAAATTAGGTAAGCACCAGGCGTTTTCTATGATAAACATATAATGTTTATGGCAATAAACCTATATTTTTTTCGGAATACGTCTGCACATTAGGCGAATAACAGACAAACTGATCATTAACAAAAAGACTGGTTGATCCTTTACTATACCCTTCCTTATTTTCCTCCCTGAACATTAAACACTAGCTAAAAACCACGTAGAATAGAATCAGACCTTGAGCTAGCCTTGCTTGGCAGTAAGGTAATCAGAAGCAGCGGAATGGATAGAAACGAGATCACAAGTCAACTATATGCAGATCAAGAACCACAGTATCTTAGAAACTAACATAAGAATTCATGATTTATTATATTTTGCCTCAACCAAAATTCTTATCACCATCTAAGGCGACTGAACCCTTTCAGTGCCGGTGTAGCAGCTTATAATCACTCCCTGACAAGAAGTACTCCCCCAGTACTTATTTCCTAGTAAAAAACTACTCCCAAAGTACTTTTTTCTTAGTAAATAAGTACTCCCTGTATGAAATAAGTACTCCCCAAGGGAATTACTTATTTCCTAGGCCAAAATAACTCCCTTTGCAAAGATGCCACGTTGTACAAGAAATTTGTTAATGAGAGTGGGAAATTGATGTCAACCTTCTTCAATTGTGGCCTATTCGTTGTGGCCTTTGCAACAGAAATTTTGAATGGGTCATCGTTCATGGAGGCCCATTTTGATGTGGAAAAATGCGACACTATCTTATCTTGTGTTTGATAAAGAAGAACCTGTCGCCAATCACTAAAGTCAAGTAAATCAAAACTTATAATGAGACTAGCTGCCGAAAAATAACTGGCACTGCTATAACTTTTATAAGCTACCTGTAAGCAAGTGTTAATGCTGATAGTGTGCTGAAGACACAGGAATATAGGATATGTAAAAATTATTTGTTGTTTTTTGTTTGTTTTTGTTTCTTACGGATTTTAGTGCGTTTGTTTTCATTCCCCTCAATTATTTCAAGCACCGTCCTTTCCACTAAACAGAAAATAAGTAATCATTTACAGAAAGCCGCATATTCATGGGACGATTTGTTGTGTAGTTTACCGTAACTGCTCAAGGGCATAAAAAGGGGAGTACTTATTTCCAAGTGGAAGTACAAATTTACTAGGAAATAAGTACTAGGGAGTACTCATTGAGGGGTGTACTTTTAGGCGGTGACACCGGGTCGTTGCATGCACCAAATGTACTAGTTTTTAATGAATAATTAAGGCTTTTGTATGAAACTTTGAGAGTGACTCATAATACATAATAAATTTCACATTTTTAATTGAAATTCCAGAAATTTGTTTTTACTTCGTTAACCCTTTGGATACCAGAACTAAGTAGATTTTTTTTTTTTTTTTAATTTTCGCAAGTTTCGCGTGTGGAAAGATAGAGTGGCACTAAAGCTAGCCATTTTTGACTTAAAAATTGGTTTTCTTTCTGAAACAGTGGCTACTCAAAATTCTTAGTTTTTGAGATATGAGCCTATCATCCATAGAGTTCAATGCTAATATCTTAAAAAATACTCACTGTTAGAACTTGGGACCCCTAATTTCCTTAAGCAAACAAGCAAGAAAGCAAGCAAGCAAATTAGCATGTTGATTGAAGTCGACGCTCGACCCGAAGGCTCCCTTTCCGCTAGCAAAAATATTCAATAAAGCGGATTGGAAATAGGGCCCGGTTGAGGAAAAATCAGTTTTTCTCCTTAAAATGTTATTATTTTACAAAGTTAATGTTAACTTTTCATTTAAAAAGGCACAACTGTATAAAATTTCAAGCCAACAGCTTTTTCCTATCATAAATTAGAGGGTAAAATGTCTCCAGAAAGTGAGCGTAAGAATATGAAGAGACAGGGCAGCCTTTTTTAAGGATTTTTCTTTAGTATTGTTATTTAGGATTAAAACTTTACAATATTCTATTTTTATATCCTTTTGAATAGTAATAACAGAAAAAAACCATTTGAAAATCTCTTTTCAATGTTTTGCAATCATAATTCAAGGATAAGCCCTGTTTTAGCATTATTTGGCAGATAACCGACACATTTTGTAAGGTCTTTCTGACGTCATCTCAAGACGGCAGCTGTTTTGGATATTATTCTTATGTCTTCTTGTTTGTCACATGACAAGGTACATGTGTGCCAAAGTTCATGTCAAAAGCACTTTCTTATCAGGTTTATGGAGTGGGGGCCCTATGCCCCCCCCCCTTCCTCGGGGATTCACCAGGCCGAAAAAGCCCGGGGTAACTAGGGCTAACGGTTCCCATCCAGTAGAATTCGGCATAGAGGTCTGCATTTCATGAAAAATCTGTGTGAAGAAGTGTACTAAAATGTATACGCAAAAAAGAAAAACACTAAGCCACTTTCACAAAAGATTCGTGATTTTGTTACATGCATATCTGAAGGGACAAACAAATTAATTTCACACTCAAAAAAGATTCAGTCAGTTAATTGCTTCATACCGTGGCTGATTAGGTATTTTTAGAATCCTGAAATTATTCTTTATCTCGGCCGACACTTGTAAGTATCGGCCGACACATAGATGTATCGGCCGACACTTTCAATTTTTTCTATATAGGCCGACACTTGCATCTATCAGCCGACACTTTTATTGGTCGACTGATACTTATAACTGTTTGCCGAGACTTGTAACTGTCGGCCGACACTTACAATAGCTAAGTATCGGCCGACACTTATAACTATCGGCCGACATTTTATAAGTATCGGCTGACACTTATAATTGTCGGCCGATACTTAGCCCGATACTTATCTACTCTAAGTGTCGGCCAATAGATATAAGCATCGGCCAAAACTTCTAAGTGTCGATAGAAAAAATTGAAAGTGTCTGCCGAGATTTCTAAGTGTCGGCCGATACTTCTATGTGTCGGCCGGAAGAAAGAATAATTTCAGGATTCTGAAAATACCTAGTCAGCCACGGTAATAACCATATTGCTAATTTTTTGCGAGTTGGTTGATAATGATTATAATGATCTAAAGGGGAAATATAGTATTATATGACTGTAATGTTCTTTTGTTTTCTCCAAACTGGCAAGTTGTTGACAAAATTTGTTCCTTATAAATATGTATTCGTGCAAAAGATGTATAATCGTTCTGAAAGCGGCTAAATCCCACACTCTGCTTGATCACTTCTATCTGCTCCCTTCATTCCGGGCCATGAATATTCCAGCCCGAGCCGTGATACTATAGAGTAACTGGTATTGAATCTAACAAATACCGGTGCGCTGATGGCTTTATGATTTGATTTTTCCTTAAGCGGAATTTTTATGTTGTTTTCCATTCTGATAATTTTTATGAATCTTAAGTATGAAGCGAACGGTTTGAGAGCAACAAACTATTGAGGCCGCTTTTTACTAGATGGCTAGTTTATACAAAGGCTGGGTATAACTTGTTCAGTTGAGCTAGGATCTGACAATGTCTGTTTGTTTGATTGTTTGTGCGTGTGTATATGTCCCAAAAGTTTGGGGCAGGATAGCGAAGCCAATATTACTTCTAAGAGACTGAACTTTGGCACACCTATAGCCCGATATTTTAGGTCCAAATTAGTCCAAATCCGTAAAACGCAACTAGGTATTGGTAGCAAAAATTTAAAGTTGCGAAATTTGAACCTAAAAAATTTATAAGCTTTCCAAAAGTATAACAAAAAATTAAAGAAAAGAAAATATAGATGTTTGAAATCTTTTTATTGTTACTTCTTCTTTGAATGATTAGAAATAATTGTTATTTTTAGTAACCGTTGTTAATTACCTAGCACTTATCGAGTTTAATTTTAATCACCGTTGTTATTACGTAACAACTCAACGATCAAACAATTGTTTTGATGCCGTGATTTCCCAATATACAGTGTGTCCAGAAAAAAAACGGAACCCAAACTTTAAGCAACTATATCTTTCGAAATTTATAGTTAAAGAATGCAGTTTTTATACCAGAAAGAAGGAAGTTTAACTCTCTTTTAATATATATAATTCTTACATTTATGTAAAAAATACTTGGAAAAGTATTACAATTCTAAACATGAGACCTTTAAAGTTGAATGGAGATCAATGACCCGATTAATACAAGTAATTAAATCGCAACTGTAAACAGAACGCTACATTTACATTTGCATGACTTTATTCTTATAGGAAAATTCTAAACAACAATTTTTTTTGAAGCGATCTGCTATTTTAGCTTGCTTTTAAAGTTTTTTAGGAAATAG
>JAUBWS010081076.1:10425-26304 GCA_032270445.1 Darlingtonia californica
TTTGATTAACGAATTTTTCTCGGATCCTCCCGGACCTGATTTGCTTCTAGAAACCAGGAACCAAATTTTATTGTATACAGTTTTTGGCATTTTGAAAAATTACACTAAAAGTAGGTCTTTCCGCTAGGTACAGCTACTGACCGCATTTCAGCCTTAATAAATGATGGCTGTTGTAAGGAATTCTATTTTCAGTAAAATTTGGTTTTGGTCCCTGGTTTCATAAGGAAGCTAAACATTTTCTACTTTCCTCATTTTCTTTGAAAAAAAGTATCATTCTCGAAGCTGTCTTGATTGTATGACGTCAATTTGGTTTTTTTGTCATTCAGGGGAAGATCAATCATCCTTGTTGTTGCCATGTCAACCTCAATAAGCATTTCCTGAGCTTGAAAAATCTCTTCTGACACGAAGAATCAGCAAACGCTGTGTCAGTGACTGTAATTGCAGCATTTCGTCAGTTTTTTCTTTAAAGAATAGTCCTTTTCTTTTCTTACAACTTCCTTGTTGCATAATTTATAACTTTTGCTGATATGCAGCTAACTTCTAAACTTTAGGATTTCGTCTAAAACTTCAAGCTAGCCATCAAATATTGTCAGTTTTTGCAGCAGGGTTTGTAGCGTATTGCTCAATCGAGCGGGTGTTGGAGTTGGACCTGCTTCACTTATCGTGATAGTTTTTTAATAGTCTGCATAGAAAAATAATTGTCACTCTAAACGGACGGGCCATTTTCTACCTTGGACCATTTTTTGCAATGATTTTTTGTGATCACATGATTTGGTGCTTTTTTTTGTTTTTTATTAATAAAAGTCTTTTATTACACATGCATATGTTTATCAAAACCAACCAAACCCTGAACTCTATCACGACATGTGACCTACACTGCGGACCGTGTTCCCAACTTGGGAAACTGCATTTTATGAACACGAAAATGATAGTGGAGACTTTTATCTTTCAAACGAATGCAACTTGACCTATTCTGAATCGGCGAAATTTGCGAATTATTCAAGTTGAAACATTTATGAAAATTTTGGCTGAAAATGGTAATTTAGCATATTTTCAGAAAAACATCTTGAAACTACCTTTTAGTTGGTAGAAGTAGACCCTAAAGATAAGATCACGGGAAAAAACGTATAAAAAGCAATTTTTCAGTCTTTCTATCACTAAGAGGCCGTTTACATGAGAATTTCATTTCGGGCAAAATATTTTTCTGAATTTCGTGTTCAGAACATTTTTAGTTTACTTGCTGGTATTCTGGTAAGATAAGGTGAGATCTCACACACCAAGGTACGTCGGTTTTCCATAAGAAAAGGAAAAATAGGAGAAAAAACAGCACACCCGAGATCTCCCACAAACGGGACAGTTTGATAAGCGGACTTCATATAAACACCCTTTAAGTCTGCTAATTGTATATTAGAGATGACATGCGACTTCAGCATCTTAAAAACTCATTCACAGCGTGAAATCTTGCCGAATACGGTCCCGTATAATACCATATACGGTAATATATATGAGACACGTATTGCGACGTTTTTCACGCTGTGACTTACGATGGACATTGTCATTGTCATTACCTTCTTAAAATTGGCAAATGACGTTGTCCCTGTAAAATCACTATTTTCACTTTCTTGAACTTCCACTGTTGTGGAAAGATCACCTGTTAAGGCAATAATCAAAAACCTTAAGTTTCCTCTCTACAAAAATACCAAGTGTTTAGTGAACAATACACTGTCTAAGAAATATTACAAGTAAGTTTGGGAAGCACATTTCCGTGAATATGAATATGTACTAAAAAGAGCCTCACCAAAGAATGTCTTTTTTACCTGAATAGGGATGTTATTGAACTTACAGAGAATGAAATTCTTTGCGACCAAGAAAGCATTTTCTGGAGAATCAAACTGACAAATGATTTAAAACTTATTCAATCAATCAATCATCAGCCGTTTACATAGACACATTTCTACATTGGCTCTACCTACGACCCGGGTGGAAGGACCGCTTAGCGTAGAGATCATACTTCATCAGTGATGAAGTCAACTGGCGCAACCCAAGTTGTCGATGACCCATGATTGACCCACCTTTGTTACATGGTACTCATTTTACCGACCTCAGAAGAATGGAGAGGTGAGTTTGCTCTGGGCGCGAGCTAGAGGATTTGATGAGATATTGACACCTTCGGGAATGGAACCCAGGCCGCTCGCATGGTAGCACAATGCGTTACTGCACCACTTGCCCATTGCCTTAACCATTAGGCTAGAAACCACAGTCGATAAAAGCTTTATACTTAGAAATTTATCATTAAATGTCAATGTACGGTGTAGTGTAGTGACCTAAAAACGATTGTCACTGATATATGTGAGTGAACATACATATATTTGAAAAAGTTTAATGGGAGAAAACAATGCCAGAGAAACTTTCGCAATTTTTGGCCTTTTCCGCGAAAATTAATCTCGAAAAATATTTACGACTTAAAGAATAGAATAATAAAGGAACATACAAATTCTACATGTTTTTTGTCTTTATCATACAAAAATTGGGAAAATTAATGTTGCAAAACTTATCAAAAGATTTAAATTAAAGTTGAGGTTTTTGTATGCCAAATTTGAAGTTCATATCAAAAAGTGAGAAAGAGACCCTGGGAACGAGGTTCAATGTCAAATAAATATAATATATATGAAAAGATGTGAAGAAATAAATGAGAATTTGAAAATGTCAAAACTTGGTATTTTTCTCACTAATTTCTTTTTCAGTCAAAACAATTAACTCAATATGATTTTAAAAGGTGAGGAGTAAAATTTTTGGTATATATAATCACTGTGCTGTCCGTTAAATTCCCTAAAAATTCAAGATCAAATGTCACAGGGATGCTGTTTTTTCTAATTTTGACAAATTTTAAGCTATTTTTATCCACTTGATTCAATCCGATTCAACAGGGTGTGTTAACATTATGTAATGATAAAAATCAAACCTATATAAATAATGTGATTTTTAGACTCTCCTAGATATTGGACATCTTCTAAATATTGAACGGTGTAGTTAGTGGTTTTAGGTGATAATTGTCAAAGACTTTGTAATAGCAAGAAAAGTTGCCAAAGAAAACCACAAAGACTCGCGTTTCTAAAAATAGAACATAATAGAGAGAGAGATACAGAGAACATCAACTTTTATTGGTGCTCAATTTTTCTTCTTTTTACCAAGTCCAAATGCTATAGTTTTCCTTTTAGTATAACTTTCTAAGTTCTCAAGTTCTTTGGCAAATGCGTACTAGTTGACAACATCAAAACATCAAACTTGTTTATCTCTCAAGGATATTAAGGCCGTATTTCAATATCGCATGCACGTGCACACGGGTATAATTTGACACCAAGACAAAAAGCACAAAATAAAATTAAGCGCCAGAGAAAGCTAGAGGAAATAGCGTCAAAAGATAAATTTAGATCAGAAATTCTAATATCCAGTCGTAATTATGAGTAAGCGTAATCTATTTCATGCGCATTGCAAAAATGATTAATCATTCTATACCAATTTTTCCGTTTAATCGTCCTACGCAGAAGTCGAACCACTTGCTGGTACTAAAGGTTAATTATTTGGTCAAATCTAACGGATTTTTCATTACCTTCATCTACCGCTAATGTTCTTTACAGTACAATTTTGATTAACTAAACAGTAATTTTAAACGACCAGTTATCCGTCTAATTGTAATAGTCTTTTAAAGAGACCATACGCAGCCAAAAGTAAATGAACCAGGAACTTTTATTACTGTAGTCAAACCGAAACTATTATAACTCAGTCATATAATTCAAAATGCCTTCAAAAGACACGGCATTAAGTCCGTAAAAGCAGCAAAAACTTCCAAGGTGCTTTAAGCTTTTCTCGAGTTCAAAGTATAAGATTTTTCGCAGTTTGGTTCCAGCATTCTAGAATTATTTCGGTGGCACGAAATTCTATGAGTAAATCTTTTGCTCGGTTTGTTTGTTAAAATACATTAGAACTATTGTTTAACTCTCATTGAAACAACAACATTATGCCGCTTACCTAATGTTCAACTGACCTTGACCCTTCGAAAGCAGCCAACGAGGTATTTTTTCAAAATATTTGTTCGGGAGGCATGTTTATCCTAGAAATTTACATGTGTTCGGAGAGTATTTCGAAATCTACCTTGCTGGAAAATTTTGGCTTTCTGGAAAATATGGATGTGTTCTGAAACGATTTGATGCCAGCTAGATTTTTCCGGCTTTCCTGGATAAATAGAACAGATATTTTGTGTTTTGAGCTCCTTCATTTTTACTTTTTTGGAGAAAAATGTTAGTTTCCTAGAATTTTTGAGGTGTTCTGAGACCATTTGGATTTGGCTGGAATCTCCTTGCCAAAGTGATCTTTGTGGAAAAAAAGAACAGGTATTTTGTATTTTTGGCTCGTTGGATGCTTCTGATCTTTAGTGTGATGGAAATTGGTTAGTTGAAAAGAGTAAAAGAATTTCGTGGGACCGAGAGAAAAAAAGGTACACTCTTTTTTCGTCCATTCTAAACTATAGTTTCGTGCAGGCCTATGAAAGGATGGTTTGAGATGCTAAACTTTAAGGCACTGCGCTAGTCACTGAATATGAGAACGGCTAGGCGACGGAGTCTGGTTTCTAAGGGCTCCAAGTATCTATATTTCCTAAGGGCCCCCGACGCTTCCACTCAAACTTTATTTGCACATCAAAATTGTAGGTGAAATATTTTTACAAAATTTAGTAGTGTTATTCAACGATAAAACATTTAACACTATGTAACGGTACTTAAGTTAAATTCACTAAAGGGGCCACCCCAAAAAATTCTCCCAAGGGCCTCAGGTACTGCTGCTACGCACCTGACAATGGGCAAATACTTGGATGAGACAGGCTATTGTTAGTTTTTTTATGAAATGGTTTGAAAGATTTTGGTTGAAATAGTTGCTAATTGAGTACGTATTTCGAGAGATGATTTGTTTGTCTTTGAGTTAGTCGGATTTTCCAAAAAACAGTAACTGATGTTACATGTTTTGAGATTGTATATGTTTTCATGATAACATGCTGGCTTACTTAAGTCGTTAATATAGGGTTAATTCTGATGTTGAATAAAAACTGGATTTTTCTGTGCATGATGCTGCTTTGAACGGAAATTTTCAACTAACTTTTCGGGGGAAACTTTGTCTGGGAAAAGTTTTGTCGGGAAACATTTCGCCGAGGAAAATTATTCGTCACTTAAAGAAGATTCCGTCACTCTTCCGTAGTTTTTTTTCGTAGAACGACCTACAAGAGCGTTTGACTTGAAATTTGGACCATTGATACCCCTCTTGAAATAAGGAAGATTGGTACCTTCTTTTCATTTCGTGACCAGCGTATATTTTACAGATCCACTATAAAAATAGAGATTTTTCAAATTCTGGTCTGTAAAATACACGATGATCACGTGGTATTTTTTTAAAATGGTAGCTTATACTGATATCTACCATTTTATTAAGTTTGAAGTTAGTAACCGTAATAGTTTTTGAGTGATAACTCTTTTTTAGTGAAATACAGACCGGTCTGTTTTATCAACCAATCACGTGATCAGAACAAAAATGACACCACTCGATTTCATTTGTCATGTTCTACAACTGTACAAAGTTTGAAATCAATTGCCTTTGTAGAACTTGGGATATTGACAATAACATAATTCTATTGTTTACCACCTGTTTGTTGACAAGCTGAAAATAGCGATGACACCATTGTCTGATAAAAATTTATTTATTACATAGTATCTCATAAGATTTTGTGTAATTTTCAGCAGCCAGGAGGCCCCTCTCTTATTGTGCTACGAAGGGTTTATATAAAGTCTGTATCAATTACTTTTACGTGTTTATTATTTTGTCAAAGATTGATAAAACCATCAATTTTTACTTTTTGGAAGGAATACTTTGCGCCGGTAAAACATTACGATTAAGGAAAAGTGCTTTGGTGAAAATTATGTCAAAGTTACGTAAAATCCAGGAAAACTAACTGTCCGGGAAATTCAATTTTCGGGGAAAATTAATCATCGGGAAAAATTTTCGTTGCATAAAATTATTCGTCACTAGACGAAAATTTCGTCACTCTTTCCCGACGAAGTTTTCCCCGATATACAATGGTCCCTAATAGTGAGTGACTGGTATTTTGCTCATTACTTTGTTTTGACATTTTCATCAACAGTCAGTACCCCTGATCGTTATGCCGACTAGCTTATTGTTTTTTTAAGTCCTCGTTAAATGAAAATTCCTCGAAACGTTTTATCTCAAAATTGTATTGTAAATGATAGTGAGACGAAAACCAGGTTGTCTATAGAGCTATTTGCGTTTAGGACATTAAGCAATTGGCCATGATATATGTCGATCTTGCCTAAGCCAATGAAATTGCTGAAACCACCAGACGCTTCAGATTTGAAGTTTCTATGAAAAGGTTGTATGTAGAAATTTTTCCTATAGCAACATAATCGACGGCAATAATCTTGAACGGTTATGTTGAAAAAAAATAATTGCGGGTTAGGTGGGATCATCTTTTTAGCCATGAGCGGTAAAATAAGATTCAAGAAAAGTTAATGGTTTCGAGACAGACATGGTAATCTTGTCTGAACCAATAGGATAAATTGCTAGGACCAGAGATTTAATCGCTACCCAACCAGAGATTTAATCCTTTGAACGCAAGGTTTAAAGTTTAGTCATTTACTTCCTGCCTTTTTTAATTGACGATGATCATGCATGACAGTTATAGCAACAGGAAGGAACTATTTTTACTTGAGTTTATCTTTTTTTTATATCGCTATTGCAAACCAGATACACGTAAATAATTGCCTTTCCGTCTACTACACATCGAAAAATTATATTTACACGTTTATGTAAATCATTTAAATATGAAATCCCCGAAATGACTGATATGGTCATCAACTGATGATTCAAGAGTTTGTATTTACCATCTGGCCTACGCTCCTTTTTTGTTTATTCACATATATGCTTCCACTCAAATATTTCATACAATTCTATATCTATCCATCTTCTTACCTTAGCTTTATACTCATTACGTAATGCGTTCTAATTTCGTCTTATCTACCCTTACGTTTGTTTTTACTTTCAATATTCACTATATCCCTATTTATTTTCTATACTCGTTTTTCTTTCAATTTTGCTGTCTTGTTTTCCTTGCTCGTTTGTATTTGTCATTAATTTTCCATTGCTTGCCCTCTGACAACTGAGGCAAAAGAGTTTACCACTTTATATATACATATATAGAAAAATTGTTCACCCTATGTTGAGTATATGGACTTACATGAAAAATATCTTGACCACCTGGATGTCTAAAAATAGTAACTCGATCCCTGGATTTGTCCTATTTCCACATTAAGACTCCCTGGACATCCACTCTTTTGTCATTTTTTACAGGTGAGACCCCCTGGAAGTCCGCTTTTAAGCAAAGCATCACCCCTTGGACACCAAAATATGTGACAGTGAGCACAAAGTGAGTGAGTATAAAGTTCCTTTCTGGAAACGCTCAATGTGTGCTTTGTAATATGATCAAACATTGCTAATTTTTATAACTTCAAGAATAAAAAACTGCTGGGTCAGAAATGCTATTTTGATAATTTGAAAAATCGCTTTATCAAACCAAAGTTAACTCTTTTGGGTTCTTCAACAAAAAAAACACTAAAAACACCTATTGTTAAATAAAGCTACATAACATTTAATCTCCTTATTGTTTCATGGTAATTAACCCCATTTTGGAATCCTAATGAGTTTTGCTAAACTTTTTTGCAAAAACATTTTTTTGTGATTTCAAAAATCCATAATGACGGAAATGCTATGAACATTTTGTGAAAGAGTATAAAAAATTAATTTTCAAGCTCAAAAAAGTGCAAAAAACGCAAGGAATTTAGAAAAAGTTTTTGCTTATTGAAATGTTGCCAAAACCGTCAAGAATAAACAGAAGAAAAAATTATTTGATTCCTTAATCCATTCTCAAATTATTTTGAAATTTGTATTAAAAATTATTGAAAATTGGTCCAAATTTTTGCCCTAAATTTCCTTAGGCTTACAAAAGACAATAAATTGGATTTACCTGGCACAAATTTTAACCAATAAAAACGCGATTTTTTGCTTAATTCTGATTGATTAGTACCTTTACAAGTGTATTTTTGGAAATCCATGATTGGTGATCGGGAAATCGGGAAAAATCTCATCTTTGTTTCATATTTCAAAATTTTTCCAGGTCAAAACATAAATTGTTTGTACTAAAATTTACTTCATGAATAACGAACTGTTTGAAGGTCCTTACTTTATAGGACCAGGTTTCAATTTTGAGGTATGGCTTCATATTCCTCAGAATAGCCTTTCTGATTAATACAAATCTGGTATGGTCTGAAAGCTTCAACTTCTTTATTTGTATAGCCGGGACACTTTTAGGTTAGAAAAGGTGAACATTGCTTTTTGTAACAGTAAACTTTTTAGAAGGGCAAATCACTGTAACGAATAAGAACGTAAGAACAAGCCGAGACTCTTAAACAATTGTATAAACAATTTAATAGTGTACTAATTGCCTGCATACATCATGCTCTAAATCTCTCATCAAGAAATAAACCTATCAACATTTTTCATTCCTCAATGGGAGCGGAGGTTTTGAGAATAGACAATGTGAGTTTTTCCTTTGCAAAAGTTTGTGTTACTTGTAAAATTACTCCTTTGTAGAGCTCTTAATCAAGGTGCAAATTTTGGTTGATTGAGTGTAGCTCTTAAAAAGATCTATGGGGGACAAGAAGTCCCAGAATTTGGTAAACAAATTGCAATTTTACGGAATTAGTTTTTGCGATTTAGTAATGATGGGGTGAATAAGTATTTAGAAGATTAACAGAAAAAATATGTTTTGCGGAATTAATTTTGCGATTTGAGGCCAAATTCGCCAAAATAAATTCCACAATAATTTGATACCGCAAAAATTTAATACCGCAAAAATTTAATACCTTAAGGTATACTATGTTTTAGAAGAAACTAATTTTTTTAGATTTTTAATTTTCTTTAGTTATGTCCGTATCAAGTTACTGCCGAAATCTTATTAATTTTACTTTTAAGAAGGCTCATGGCAATTCTATTCGGCAAACGTAGTAGCAATATAGATAAGTTAGAAGGAATACTACGCATCATTGCAAAAATGTTTGAATTTTAATTTATCTAAAATTTAGCATAAGAAACTCGGATAAGAACAATTGAGCCTCAAATTTAGCGAATGGTGCATTCACCGTCCTGAAAGAGTTAATAGCGAGGTTAAGCAGATCAAAATCTACGACGTATGACGTTGCGCAGCCGTTCTGGAAATTAACATGCCAAGTAACTTTCAGTAGCACAATCGATCAGTGTCTAAGTTCGGCTGTCGGTACGTCATAGATATTGGTTTGCGCAACCTCGTTAAGAGTATGAGAAAGGTCCTATTTTGCATTATTCGAGTTTTCTATAGAAACAAGTGTTTGGAAGAACGACAAATCGAGTAGTTTAGATACGAAATCGCCTTATCGATCGATCACAATACTATAATATAAACACTATAGCATACAGTTAAATATGAATTTTAGAATTTCGGATAAAGGGCACCGCTGATAGCCTAGCGGTTAGGGCAACGGTACGGTAATACAAAAGACGGTGGTTCGAATCCTTGTGCAAAATAGATTTTTTTCACTTTTTTTTTCGGTTTTACCTTTTTTTACCTTCTAAACAACACTCGCAAAAGGGTAAGTGATGTGAAACCTTTTATCTTTTACTGTTCACTCGTTTTTGGGACGGGTTAGGGGTTGGTCTCCATTTAAAAAGAATATAAAAATTCAAATGATCAGTCCGGCTGTTTTGTATCAAAACTGGGTTTCAGCCGCTAAACTGGGTTTTGTCAGCTGACGGAAAAAGGTTTGCAACGTCAACAGACTGAGGCAATATTTATGTCGCCATTTTTTTACGTCCTCGAGGCATGTGAAGAAAGAAAAACAAAGATGGATATTACATCACGTATCAAAGCAATTCTTGTGACTTCCGGAAGTTATAAATAAAATTAACCTTCGTAAATATCAAAAAATGCCTTTAGAGTATTAAATTTGTCTGCTAAATTACCTTACGTGTAAAAAATAACTCTTACGTAGATATGAATTTGTGGTCATGAAAGAATTTTAAGTGGATTTGATCTTGCGACCTCATTATTTGCATATTAATCATCACAGGGTACGTGGCACGTTTAAGCCTTTTGGTTCTACTGTGTGTTTTTGAAAAAGTGAAAAGTTTCCAAGATTTTTTCAACACTTTTTAAACTTTCAGCTTGAATTTCTGGAGAGTGGATTAAAACAAGTTAGTTTAGTTTGGTACCAAACGAAAGCTCTTTTATGCTTTTTGAAAAAATTGCAGATTGTTTTCGCCAATTCTGAATCGTTATAAAGTTATGGGCTTCCAAAGACATACGAAAGCAGTCAACGAGGTATTTTTGCGTTCTGAGAGCATTTAGTGGATCCTGCTAGATTTTTTGGCTTTCCTGAGAAAAAGAACAGATATTTTGTGTTTTGGGCTCTTATATTTTTATGTATTCAATCTAAATTTCTAGTCTCCTAGAGAATACGACGTGTTCTGATTTGATTTTTTTTTTAAGTGCCCGGATAAAAAGAACAGATATTTTGTGCTTTAGGCTGCTGGATTTTTACTTTTTTGGAGAAAAATGTTAGTTTCCTAGACCTTATTCTGTAGGTGTTCTGAGACCATTTGGCTTTGGCTAGATTCTTTGACAAAGTGACCTTCCTGGAAAAAAATAATTTTGGTCCCGTTGGATGCTTCTGGACATAGCGGTAATTTAGTTAAATATGGACGCATATATACATCCTATGGAGTCCAAGGGTTAAATGTGTCGTTCATCAAAAGTGAAGCCTAGAAAGAATTTGTTAAAAGTACTAACTTACTCCAGGTTCTTTCTCTTTTCCACGAATGAGGCTTGAACCTTTTTTCGCATAGATTCTTCAACTTTATGGCTGCAATCCACGCATTACGATTTTTTTCCAGCGGCTTATTAATATTTATTTGCTGCTCATCTTTGCTGACATTTGCTAGCAATTTGCAGGGTCATAGCTTAGGATCTTTTGAGGCCAAGCATCATCGTCTTTGTATAGAATAAAAGGAACCTTATCAACGTAACTTGCCAACATTATAGTACGTCTTTGATGTTTTGAATGCCAAGTAAGAAGAGGGGTGAACATTTTTCTAGATTGGTTAACTTTGATAACCATTTTATTGTCGTTCTTCAAAAAAGTTTATGACATTTTATCGCCTTTATTGACCGTAAAAATCAAGGTAGAGTGTAGCGTAAAAAACCTACGAACCCTAAGTCAAGATAGAAGCTCAGAAGTTGGTATTCTGCCAAAGAGTTTGACAGAACAGATCCATCTAGTCATAGTGTTTTTTGACAATGACAGGCGATCCACAACATTAACCGCCAATGTTTAACTAGTATAAGTAAAACTATGGATATATAAACTGTAAACATGTCATCTAGCACGAAAAAAAGAACAACCCGAGATGTTCAATAGGGAGTAATTCTATAAAGTTTTCTTAAATCAAACGAATCCTGGCTGTGATGGAATTGTAACAGTCTTTCAGCTTTACTTATCCTATCTCCCAGATGAAAAAAGATTTTATAAATCTTAACGTCATTTACGTAATTTACGAACACGACAAGTCTTTCTAGATGTGACAGTTGGTACCATTCCAGTAAATATCTTCTACAGCTATTTGTTAGATCTTCTCTGTGTCTACCCTTACCAGTGAATCTTTATGGATCCATTTTTCAAAGACTGTGAATAAAAGGGCTTATTGGCAGTGGGCTATCATTGACAACTACCACAGAGAACTTTTGTTATACCTATGTTGATGTGGAGACCTTTGCTTTCTGGACTGTTTTTCCAAATAATTATCTTGTAGGGTTTATCTCTTCAGCTGTTTCATTGGCCTTTCCACATAAAGTAGCTCCATGGGCCGTATCCGGTATTACTTTTTGCATTTTGCTTGTTAAAAAAACAAAGTTCAAGTTATTGACAGGTGGATACAACCATCCCTCTTTATCCCTTATTTTGGAAACATTGGATTGTTTTTGTCCACTACGAGTTTAGTACACAGACCACTAAATGGACACACAAAAGGTCTGTTTCGTTTACTGCGGTTCTATGTTCATCTCCCTTGTGCTGGCTGGACTCAGTTAGCAGGATTTCGACAGATCTCGAAAGACGTATGTTATTATTGAGCCATATTTTGTAGTTTTAGCAAAGTAGCAGCCACTTTGTAAACTTTCTTCGTAGTATTTATTGATGTCGCAATCATTTATGCTGCAATTAGTTAAACTTGGAATTATATATGTCGTTTTAAGATATCCTTCTTCCTTCCTTGTCTTTTCTTTTACATTATTCAATGTCAATGCACTTCTATTTTCGCTGACAACATAAGTGCCAATGACAAATACATTTGTCATGGATTTTTGAGAAATTTTCAAATTCCAGCCTTTGACTCCTGGATACAGCTCTGCGACCCATGCACCAGGGAATTTAATAACTGGTTAAGAATAGATTGTGCCAAAAGATTCCTACAATCTTGAAAATTCTTGATACTTGAGTGTTTATTTTAACTTTATCCAATTGTAATTACAGTCCTTTATCTTACGTTTAGGTATTTCATGATCTTTAAAATCCTTGGACTAGTCTGATTTGATTACGGAAACGGCTTCCTGATGCATGAATAGTGGAACTCTAAGCTCTCTACCAAGGGAATCCTATATGAATTGTTTCCAACCATTTCTGAGGTTGAAAAAGGTAAATTAATTTAATAGTTAAAAATCTTCAAATTATGCTTTTCAATGGGATAGTCACTATTACATCACAATCACGTAACTTGAATATACATCATTCTTTTACATAACCCAATCTAAGGCTGCCCACGAAATTGACGAGATTACGCATTGATTAATAAAACCCAGACATTTTTTAATTAAAACCAACATCATTGAAGTCTTTATTAAAGAATTTTATTTGGACCTACCACATCGAAATTTATGTGAAGGAGTATTTGGATGATTTGCTTTGATCTCATGCAGATTGAAATTCATACACTTTTCTCTACCCTTTTTGAAACTACTGTTTTGAAAACGAGCTCCCAAATTCAATGTTCTCTAAACAGTCTTATTTTATTTTATTTTGCATACACCACTATCGGTCAAACGCGTCATACACCATAGAAAGAAGATATAGAGAAAAGGTAAAAGAAAGACCTACACAGACAGCAGAATTATTACGAAGATATGAAGAAAAAGGGAAGAAGTAAATATACCTTTTGTGGGCAACTACAAGTCTTTTTTGTAACGAGCTGCTGGATTTCCAGCTATATCAATCACCTCCTAAGCAATTCAGAGTTGCGAGAACAATATAAGCGTCTCGAGACCCGTGAACATAGCTACTGAGCTAGGTTTGAGTAGTGTGATCGAGCAACACATTGTTTCTATATATCTTATTTTGTTTGGACATCGGCTGCCATCATATGATTTGGTTGGAAACGATACGGTACTTGTTAAGATTAATCTTGGGAAAAGATGTAATAAATTTTTTCTTACAGTACCGCAAGTACTGTCTCACGGTAACATAGCCGAATGCAGCAAATTTTAGATTGGAAGCCACGGAAACAAATATTTTATGGTTTAATACTGTAAAATTATCCAATATGTTTGATCAACGGTTCAAAAAACTGGACGTTTTAACCTGCTTCGTGATTCATTTTGGATCAAAAATGTGCCAGTTGCTAGCATTCTGATTCCATTTTGATTTATTCCCACCCAATTCAATGCAGCTATTAATGTAGGTGACCCACCAGGTGGAACAGCAGGCCCGGCCGTCGCTTGACCAAAAATGTTTAATTTTGACCGGCTCATATATCTCACATTTTGGCCAACTTCATATATTTCACATTTTAGATGGCTTCAATCAGTTTACAGACCGCTCACTGTTATATCACATTTTGCATGTCTTACTTACTACCTCAGTATAAATCAACACGCGCCACCCATGGCTAAGTTGAAATTTAGTTTGATGACATTATGGCAAATGTTTGTTGCTTTACATCTTCATAGCATACATTTTTTATAAAAATTTGATTTCCAAGACTATCGAGGCTAAAATTTGACGAGGGTTCCGTATTAATGTTTTGAAATTGCAGACGTTTTAGAAGTAATAATATGCAGTTAGTAGAGGTAACATGTCTCAAAATCATCGGCCGGTGAAAGCTTTGAAATTTTGATTCCACACAAAGTATGAAAATGGTTTGAAAGACCAAAAGTTTGTCCAAATGCACGCTCATTACGTACAGTCTTCATTATTTGTCATATCTAATTATACCATCAAATTTAATCTGAATTGAAGAGTTAAGCTGTAATTAAAACAAATTTGGATGTACACTCTAAGCTCGGAAATCTTTAATATTAAAATATCATACATTGGATTTTTTCTTAACAGTTAATCTCCCATCAAACTATAAAAAACAAATTTAGCATTTTTAAAGTATTGATTAATCTCATGTATACGGAAACGTGATCACCGGACTGATTTAATAACGGAAAACATAATTTCCTCAAACTTCTAATCTGCCTTTATGACATGTAATCCCCCGCATGCTTTCAACATTCGTCTTTATTGAAACGTTTAAAGGATGCATTTGGAGCCTGGTCGATTGATTGGAATTTTTTAAATGTTTACATTTAAAAATATAGTTTGTTTTTAGAATTCATTTCAGAATTAATTACCTCGGATGTCTGCATGCACTTACATCCTGCCAAAAACTTCTTATTAAATGTATGTAAAATTGCCATATCGCTCCAGGCTATGGCATAAGCTATGCTTTCCATCGTAAACAACACTATTATAAATTCAACTTTCCAAGAAGTTATTATCAGTTAACCAGGAAGTCGTAAGTTCACTTGCGTCGTAGATAACATTATATTTTTTTGCAATACAGAAGCATCCGACGAGCCGAAAATACAAAATATCTTTTTTTCCAGGAGGGCCACTTTGACAAAAAATATAGCCAACGCCAAATGTTCTCAGAACACCTCGAAAAGTCAAAAAACATTTTTAGCCAAAAATCTGTTCTTTTTATCCAGAAAATGCAAAAAAAAATTAGCAGGCATCAAATCTAGAATTTTGGATCGAATACATAGAAATGCAGGAGCTCTAAACACCAAATGCCTGTTCTTTTCTTTTCGGGAAGCCCAAAAAAATGCATTAGGCATCAATTGGTCTCAAAACACATCCATATTTTCCAGGAAGCCGAAATTTTTGGCCGAACACAACAAATTTTCCAGCAAAGTAGTTTTCGAAATATTCACCGGACACATGCAAATTTCTAGGAAAAACATGTCTTCCGAACAGATATTTTGCAAAAATGCCTCGTTGGCTGCTTTTGCCACAACTCTTTAAACAGGAATACCCTCATCCAGTTTTCTCGAATTATTATAAATGAGTCTTACCTCACTTAAGATTTAATTTTAGCTGGTGCGTAAACTGTAAAAATTTTGGAGCCGTGGCTGTTCGACGCAGGCAAGAGGCCTTCGGCGGTAAAAATTACCTCACCATAATTCACAAAAGTTTCCATGTAAGTGTTTCACAGGAAAGCAGGATCCTCGTTGATAGCAGTCCAAAAACGGAACTGAGGAGGCTATCCTGGGTAAACATTCGCAAATAATAAAAATAATAATTATGGCTTTTACAACTAACATTCACTTCTTGGCTCCGATTTTGACGATAGCGAATGAAAAAGGGGTGGTCTCACATCTCTTGGTCCCTGGTAGGAAGATCTTACACGTTGGAAAAA